>JAREIK010006510.1:0-26432 GCA_029783825.1 Sapria himalayana
TCTATTTATATTTCAATCTATATGTCAATTTGTCTATTTATCTATATATTCTATCTGTATATTTGTTTATATTTATCTAAATATTTTATGTATATCTCAAATCTTTCTATGTAATAATAGCTATTATATATTATATTTATCTAATTGATCGAGGCTATCTCACTAGCTTTTCTTTCTATCTATCTATCAATTAATCTATCTATCTGTTAATATATCTTACTACCATTAAGTTTACCCATCTAATTATTTATCTGTGGTCTATCTATATATTTATCTAAATGATCTGGGTACTATCTATCTATTTATCTATTTGTCTATTTTCTTTGTTGTATAAGTGTCTATGTATTTATGTGTATATCTATCTATATGTCTTTCTATCTATCTCATTATGTGTATATCTATCTTTATTTTTATCTATCTATCTATATATATTCTATCTATCTATTGATATATCTATCTATCATTCTATATGTCTAACTATCAAATTTCTAATCTATCTATCTACCTATTTGTCAATTAGACTATTTTTTATCTGTATATTGATCTATCTATATATGGTAATATCTATCAATGTATCTATCTATTTATCATGTCTATATATGTGTCTATTGGTTGTCTATTTAGTCTATTGTATTGCTATCTATCTATCTGACTATCTATCTAATACTCTATCAGTTATTTATCTATATATCTATCAATCTATCTATCAATCTATGTATTTGTATTTCTACCTATCTTTCAATCTATCTAATTGTCTGTCTATCTATCCTTTATTTATCTATGTTTCTCTCAAACTATCAACTATCTATATATTTATTTATCAATCTACCGATCTATCTATCTATATGTCAATTATATACTATCTTTCTATAATTTAGCCTATTAGTCCTCTCACACTATCTCACAAGCTGTATAGCTTTCTATTTGTCTATCTTTCTAGTTATCTTTGTATCTGCCTATATGCCAATCTGTCCATACGTCTATCGGTCTATTTTCCTATCTATCTGTCTAATTAATTTTATAATAGTCACTCTTTTTATATCTCAATATATCAATCTATCCATATATTTATGTGTCTATCTATCTGGCTATCATTATATGTATCTATCAATATGTCTTTCTATATATGTGTCTATTTATCTATATGTCTATCTATTTATATCTGTATTTGTGTATCTATCTATTTGTCTTTCTGTTAATCTCTATCTTTTATTTATAAATCTATCAATCTATCAATATATATATATATATGTCAAATAAACTATCTAAATATCTAGCTATCTTTCTATTAGTCTATCTATTTATCTCTATATGTATCAATCTATTTATCTCTCTATCTTTCATTCTATTTGTTCATTGGTATAATTATTTTTGAGTATATTTATCTATTTATCTATCTATGTATCTATCTGTTTGTCTATCTATATATGTGTCTATCTATCTATCTATCTGTTTATTTATTTATTTGTCTATCTGTCTATCTATCTATCTATATATTTTATTTTCAGTCTATTTTTCTATCTAGCTATCTAACTATATTTTATATATCAATCTTTCTATTTATCTATCTATCTATTTTTATTACTATCTAAAAATCTACCTATCTATCGATTTGTCTATCTATCTATTTGTCTGTCTATCTATCTATTTATCAATCTATCTCTCTACATATCAATCTATTTTATTATCAAAAATCTATCAGTGAATCTATCTATTTATCTATTTAACTATTTAACTTACAATTTGTCTATATATCTATCTATATGTCTATCTATTTATCTACCTATCTAGGTATCTATCTTTTTATCTATTTGGCTAACTATTTTAAATATGTTTAACTATTTATCTATTTATTAAATCTATCTATTGCCCATATTTCTATCTGTCTGTCTATCTATCTATTTTTCTATCTATTTATTTATCTATTTATCTATCTATCTATATATCTTTCTGTTTATCTTTCTATCTGTCTATTTATCTATCTATCTATTTATCTATCAACCTAACTGTCAATCTCTTTATTTGTCTTTTAGTCCATCAATCTGTGTTTCTATCTATCTTTTAGTCTACCATTCTATTAGTCTATGTGTCTATCTATCTATTTGTTTGATTTTATATCTATCTATCTATCTTTCTATTTTCTATCTTTCTACTAGTTTATTTTTTTATCTTTTTATATATCTATATGTCAATAGGTATAAATATGTATCTATATAACTTCCTATTTGTCTATATTTATATGTGTTTATCTATCAATCGATCTATCTATCTATATGTCAATATGTCTTTCTATCTATATATATATCTATCTACTATCATTATATGTATCTACCTATATAGTTATTTGTCTATCTATATATATGTTTATATGCCTAATTATATATCTATCTATCTATTTATGTATCTATTTGACTATCTATCCGTCAATCTTTCTGTCTATATATGTGTCAATCATTCTATCTTTCTATTTGTATATCTATGTATCTATCTATTACCTAATAGTCTATTTATCTATCTATATTTTTATGTATCTATCTTTCTATTAAAATGCCTATCTATCTGTCTATATATCAAATTTTAAATCTGTCTATCTATTTATTTATCACTTTATCTATCTGCTTGTTTATATAACTAACTAACTAACTATCTGTCTATCTTTTAATTTATTTATCTATCAATTTGTCTATCTATCTATCTTTCCAACTATCTGCCTATCTATCTATCTATCTATCTATCTATTATCTATTTTCCTTTCTATCTATCTATCTTTATATCAATCCATCACTCTATCTATCTTTCAATCATTCTATCTATCATTCTATCAATCATTTTATCTATCTTTCTTTCAATCTTTCTATGAAATTATCTATCAACTTTTTATGTATCTATCTATATGTCTATCTATATATCTATATATCTATCTATAAATCTATATTTCTATCTATATTTCTATCAATTTGCCTGTCTATCTGTATATTTATCTATATTTAAATATGTCTAACAATATGTCTATCAATCTATCTATCAATCAATCTATCTGTGTATCTATCTATATGACTATCTATTTGTCTATCTAACTATCTATTTGTCTATTTGTCTATCTATATTTCTCATTGTCTATCTATATGTCTGTCTATCATCTATCTAGCTATCTATTTATCTATCTATATATATATCTATCTGTCTCTCTATCTCTCTATCTATCTATTTATATATCTAAATATTTATCTATCTATTTGTCTATCTGTCTATCTATCTGTCTTTTTGTCTTTTTGTCTATCTATCTATATATCTACTTGTCTGTCTGTCTATCTATCTATCTTACAATCTATCTATCTTTATGTTAAAATATCTATCTATTTGTTTGTCTATCTGCCTGTCTATTTGTCTATCTATCTATCTTTATTATTATCTATCTGCCTATCTATCTTTCAATCATTCTATCTATTCATTTTTCGATTTATTTGTCTTTCAATCTATATATTTATGTGTCTATCAATATATCTATAAATCTATCTATCAATTTGAATATCAATCTTTTTATCTATCTGTCTATCTATCTTTCTATCTATCTTTCTATTCTATCTGTTTGTATGTCTATATATCAATCTATTTGTAGGTATATCTATAAATATATCTACATGTTTATATATCTATCTATCTATCTCTATCTATTTTTCTACTTGTCTATTCATCTGTCTATTTATTTATCTATTTTAATGTCTATCTTTCTGTCTATCAATCAATATTCTAATCTATTTTTTATCTATTTGTCTATCTGTCTCTCCATCACTCTATCCATATGTTTGTCTATCTATCTATCTATATATCTATTTATCTGTACGTATATGTATATTTATCTATTTATCTATCTTTCTATCTATTTATATATCTATCTATATGTATATCTATCTATTTTAGTATATACCATTTTATATATCTATTATCATTCTATCTATCTATTTTACTATCTATCAATCTGTATTTCTATTATCATTCTATCTATCTATATAACTATCTCTCTATATATTTGTCTATCTATTTGACTATTAATCTTTCTATATATCTATTATCTTTCGGTATATATATATATATATATATATATATATATATATATATATATATCTATCTCACTTTTTGTGTTTTTATTTGTCTATCTATATATGTTTCTATTTGTCTATCTATCTATTTGTCTAATAATCTATCTATCTATCTATATATCTATATATATATATATCTTTCTATCTATAATTCTATCATTCTATATATCTATAAATCTATCTATCAAGATGTCAATCTATCTATCTATCAATCTGCTCATCAATCTGTCTTTCAATCTATCTATGAATCTTTCTATCGATCTATCTATTATTCTTTTTATTAATCTATTTATCAATTTGTTTATCTATATGTTTATATATCTATGCATCTATTTGTCTATCTATTTGTTTATCAATCCGTATATCAATCAATCATTCTATCTATCCATGAATCTATTAGTCTATTTATTAGTTTATCTATATCTTTATAATCTATCTATCTATCAGTCTATCTATCTGTCTTTATATCAGTCTATCTATCTATCTATATGACTATCTATCTATTTATATGTTTGTCTACCTATCTGTCTATTTATATATCTATTTATTTATCTATTTATCTATGTATCTATCTCTCTATCTATCTAGCTATGTGACTATTTATCAATCTATCAATCTATCTGTCTATCTATCATTCAATTTGTCTATCAATCTATTAATATATTTATATGTCTGCCTATCTTTCTATCTGTGTATCAATCAATCAATCTATCTATCTATATATAAGTCTATTTATTTGTTTATCTATCTATCTATCCCTCTATCTATATATCTATTTTTTGTCTATCTATTTGTATGTCTATCTGTTTGTCATCTATCTATCTACCTTATATATCTATCTATTTATCAGTCTATCTATCTATCTATTTGTATATCTACAATCTATATATCTATGTATCTATCTATCTATTTATCAACCCATCTGAATAAAAATCTTTTTATCTATCTGTCTATCTATCTGTCTGTCAATATACCTATATATCTATCTATATATTTATTTTTTCTATTTATCTATCTATCTTTCTATCAATCAATCAATCTATCTGTCTATCTATCTATCTATCTATAAATCATTATATGAATTAATCTATCTATGTGTGAATCTATCTATCTATTAATTTATCTATCTATCTGTCTATCTTACTATCTATCTGCCTATTGATTTGTATATCTGTGTCTATCTATCTGTGAAAATATCTATCTATCTATATGTCTATCTATCTATCTAGCTAACTATTTTCCTATTAATCAATCTATCTATCTATCCCTCTAATTTGTATATCTATCTATCTAATTATTTATTTAGTTATTTAACTATATGTATATTAACCTATCTCTAAATCTACCCATCTATCTGTTAATCTATTTATCTAACTATCTTTCATGAATCTATCTATATCTCTCTCTATTTATCTATCTATCTATCTATTTATCTATCTATCTATCTATTTAACTTTCTATCTATTTTTGTGTCTATCTATCTTTCTAAAAGTCTATCTATATATATATCTATCTACATTTCTATCTATCTATCTATCTGTTTGTCTATTTGTCTATCAATCTATTTGTCTATCTGTATTTTTATTTTTTTGTATTCTATTTATATATCTATCTATCTATCTATATGTCTATATGTCTATATGTCTATCTATCTATCTATTTATCTTTATGTCGATCAATCAATGTATCTATATATCGATTTGTCTATTTGTATATTTATCAATCTATTTATATGTCAATCTATCTATTTATTTGTCTGCTTAACTATTAAATTATTTATCTATCAATCTAGCTAGCTATCTAATTATCTATATGTTTGTCTATCTATTTATATGTATTTCTCTCAATTTATCTATATGTCTATAAATTTATCTATCTATATGTCTATCTATATATTTGTATATCTATTTATCTATCCATCTATCAATAGATCAATATTTCTCTTTATCTATCTATCTATATGTTATCTATCTATTTATCTATTTATTTATCTATCTGTCTATCTTTCTATGTATCTATATGTCTATCTATCTATATATCTATCTATCCTTCAATCTATCTACCTTTCTATTTGTCTATCTATATGTCTATCTATCTATCAGTCAGTCAGTCAGTCTCTCTGTCTATCTATCTATATATCTATATGTTAATCTTCAAAGTTCTATCTTATATTTATTTGTCGATCAATCTATCTATATATCTATGTATCTTTCTGTCTATCTATTTATCTTTCTATATGTATATCTATCTATCAATTTACGTATCAATCTGTATTTATATCTGAATATCTATCTATCTATCTATTTTTCTATCAATCTGTCTATCTATCTGTCTATCTATCTTTATATTTCTATCTAAATATTTATCTATGTATCTATCTGTGTATATATATATATATATATATCTGATAATCTATCGATCTATCTGTCTATCTACTATCTATGTATTTATTTATCTATCTATGTATAAATTTGTCTATCTAGCTGTCAAATGATATGTCTATCAATCTATCTATTAATTGATCTATCAATCTATATATCTATCTCTTTATCAATTTAATTATCTATCTATTTGTCTGTCTATCTGTCTATCTCTTTACCTATCTATCGAACTATCTATCTTTTAGTCTAACTTTATATCAATATATCTATCTTTATGTCTATCTGTCTGCGTACCTATCTTTCTATCTGTCTATATATTTGTCTTTCTTTATGTTTGCATATCTAATTATTTGTCTATCTGTGTGTGTGTGTGTATATATATATATATATATATATATATCTATCTATCTATCTATCTATCTATATGTCTATCTATTTGTCTATCTACCTATTTATCTATCTATATATAATATCTATCTATCTATCTTTTTTGTCTTTCTCTATCTATCTATCTTTTTATCTCTTTATCTCTCTATCTATCTATTTGTCTATCTATCTGTCTAATAATTTGTCAATCTATCTATCTATCTATATACAATCTATTTATTTTTTTAATTATCCATCTATAAATATATCTATCTATTTATAAATCAATCAATCTATATATCTGTCTATTTGTCTATCCATCTATCTATATGTCTATATATCTACCAAATAATCTATCAATCTATCTTTCTATCTACTATCTAATATTTATTTATCTATTTATTTATAAATCTATCTATTTATAAATCTATATATCTACCTGTCAATCAATCTTTCTATCAATCAATCTATCAATGTGTCTAGTAATCAGGGTATCTATCTATCTATTAATTTGTCTAACAATCTTTCTATCTATATATCTATCTATCTAACTATCTATTATTCTATCTTTATATTTGTATTTCAGACTTTCTATCAATAAATCTATTTGCTTATTTATCTATCTTTATATCTATCTATCTGTCTTTGTATCTATATGTCTATATTTATGTTTGTCTATCTTTTTTTTCTATCTTCGTATCTATATACCTATCTATCTATCTAATTGTCTATCTATCTATCTATTTTATCTATATTTCTATCTATCTATCTATCTACCTATATATCTATCTATCTATCTATCTATTTTCTATGTATCTTTCTATTATCTATATGTATATCTATCTGTATATCTATTTGTCTATATATATATATATTTGTTTATCATCTATCGATTTATCTATTTATTTATCTATCTATATATCTAATAATTTAAATACCTATATATATGTCTATCTGTCTGTCTGTCTATCTATCTAGCTATTTATTTGTCTTTCATCTATCTAACTATCTATTTATTTATCTAATAATCAATCTAACGATCTATCTACCTATCTATCTATCTATCTGTCTATCTATCTTTGTATTTATTTTTCTATCTTTTATCTATGTATCTATTCGTTTGTGTATTTTTATATCATTATGTCTATCTATGTATCTATTTGTCTATCTTTTATCTATGTATCTATTTGTCTATCTATTTTTATATCATTATGTCTATCTATCTGTCTGTCTATTTGTTTTTCTATCTATCGATCTATCTATCTAACTATATTTCTATGTATCTTTCTATCTATCAATCTATCTATCTATCTATCTATATGTCTATATATCTGCATATATATATATAATATATATATATATATATATCTGTTTATATATCTATCTATCTGTTTATCCATGTGTGTTAATCTGGCTTTTATCTATCTGTCTATCTTTTTGCTTATTTATCTACAAATTTATTTGTATGTGTCTATGACTATCTATCAATATACTATCTATATGTTTATCTTTCAATCTTTCTAAATATATAAATATATCTGTATCTCTTTATGTATATCTATCTGTATATCTATTTGTCTATTTATTTATCTAACTATTTGTCTATATATTTATCTTTCAATTTATCTTTCAATTTATCTATCTGTTTACTTTTTTGTATATCTAACTATTTATCTATCAATCAGTCTTTCTATCTATCCATTTTTCTCTCTATCTGCCTATCTATTTAAAAATCTATCTATTTATGTATCTATATATCTATCTATTTATAAACATGTCTATCAATCTATCTATCTATCTAACTTTCTATCTGTCTCTCTATTGGTCTAACTATGTGGTTATATATTTGTTTATCTATCTTTGTATCTATCTACCTATCTATCCATTTCCAATGTATCTATCTAAAAATTAATCATTTTATGTGTCTATCTACCTATCTATCTAACTATCTGTGTATATATCTATTTGTTTATCGATCTATAAATCTATCATTATATCTATCTATATATCTAACTATATCTATCTAACTATATAACTATCTATCTATATATCTATCTATTTATCTATCTATCTATCTATTTATCTGTCTATCTATCTAGCTATTTATCTATATGCTTGTCTATCAATCTATCAAATATATGTCAATTAATCAATCAATCTTTCTTTCTTTATATAAATTTATCTATCTATCTATTTATTTGTTTATCTATTTTTCTCTCTATCTGTCTATTTATCTATCTATCAATCAGTCTATCAATCAGTCTATCAATCAGTCTATCTATCGATCTATTTAAAAGTCTAACTATCTATTTTAATATATATCTATCAATCAATATATCAATCAATCTATCTATTAATCTATCTATCTATATATATATGTCTATTTATATATGTTTAAATCTCTATCTATGTATCTATCTAATACTCTATCTATCTATCTATCTATATATCACTATATCTATATATCTATATATTCTATTTTTCTATATATATATATATATATTTATTTATTTATTAGCATTTTAAGAATATCATACATAGATGTTTGCCCCTGCTAAATTTTTTAAGAATTAAACAATTGAGTAATATTTTTATTATTAGCTTTTAACATTCAGTATATATTATAATAATAAATATAAATTTTTTTAATGATCTTCTCACTTTAAGTAATTTTTTGAATTTTAAAAATTATTAATGATATCAAATAATATGAAATTTTATTCCATTAAAATTATTTCATATTATCTTCATAATAATTAATATGAATTTTTAAAAATTAATAACCATAAAATGTATATATTTATATATTTTTTTAGCATTAATAGTATTTTATAACTCTTAGGAGAGTGGCTAGAAGACAAATCATCTTTTCATGTATGTCTTATTATATAAAGTTTATAAATTGTGTCGCTATTTGATTTTTTTATAAGGCTAAACATATATTTTTTTAATTTGTTTATATATTTATTATTTAATAAATTTTAAAATAAAAAATTATAAGGTATTTATTTTTCATGTGTACCTTGCTACACGCACATGAATATTGTTGAAAAAATTTTGATAATAAATAAAAAAATTAATTTTTTTATATTTTATATATATATATTGTTTATTTAATGTTTTTATAATTAAAAATTTAAATATTTTGGTAATATATATAATCACTTGCTGTCTAGAGGCAAGAGATAACTCAACAAGCGAAGCGGCTAAGTCCTTCGTTGTCCACCTCTATCTCTCGACACTGACACATCAAAACCTAATCAAAGAGTAATATAAGCGAGATTTCTTATTGATTTAAGGTATGTTTTCTATCTTAATTCTTCATCGATTATCTTTATGCAAGAGTGTGCATTTTGATTTTGTTATTTTTTATTCCAAAATTCTTCTTCATTAATCACCATGGTAAGCTTGGATTGCTTATATAAACTTATTCATATACGTACTTCATGCATTTGTGATATAATGCATTCTCATTGTGTATATGTTGATGGTGCACAGTAGGTATGCCGACTTTATATCTACATCAGTATACATAACTATATATATAAACAATATACATAAATAGCATATATAAACATAAGTGTATTTTATATATGTGTATTTACACATAACTATGCATCAATATTCATGTGTGATATAATTCAAATTTCTTATATAAGTGTTTTACAATATCTATAACTATAAAAATAGTATACATAAACATAACTATATATAAATATAACAACATATATTTAATACACACACACACACACACACACACACACACACACACACACACACATATATATATATATATATATATATATATATATATGTATTTAACATTATGTATATCAACATATTACTATATATAAATGTATTTATCTACATTAATATACATAACTATATATAAATAGTAATCATAAAAAGTATACATGGGTGGTATTTGGTATGCTGACTTGATATCTACATCAATATACATAACTATATATAAACAGTATACATAAACAACATACATCAACATAAGTGTATTTTATATAAGTGTATTTAAACATAAATATACATCAATATTCATGTGTGATATAATTCGAATTTCTTATATAACTGTATTTTACTATATTTATAACTATAAAAATTGTATACATAAACATAACTATATATAAATATAACAATATATATTTAATATACATACATACACACATACATACATACATACATATATATATATATATTTAACAATATGTATTCAACATATTACTATATATAAATGTATTTATCTACATCAATACCTATACATAGCCATATGTCTTCATGTATATAATTACATGAAAAACAATATATAACTACATATACAACATGTATAACAACATGCTTCAGAAACTTAATATCCATTCATATCATTCATCTCATTCATACATATCTTTTTTGGATATTGTATAAATCTTTATCATTTTTCCATATATTTTAGGAACTTTAATTTTATTTTTTCAAACTAAAATGTATTTTTATTATATTTTTATATGTTTGTATAATCATTATGATTTAATATGGTTAGATTTTGTATTTTTGTTTCACATAATATCATTTAACTAAAATTGATTTCTAATAAAATGTTCATTTGTTTAAAATACAAGTTGTAAATTTCAAAATAAATAACAATATGTTTGTGTAATAAATATTATAAAAAATTTTTAAAATATATACATGATGTAGTTTCAATTTACAAAGATAAAACTATAAAATTAAAATTTATCTACAAAATAAAATTTTTGCCTCAAAATATGCAATATGTTATATTTATTATAAATAAACAATGTTCGAAATGTATTTATTAATTATAAAAAAAACATTGTAATGTATTAAATTTTAAAAAAAATATAAAAATAATTATTGAAAAAAAAACAAATTCATATATTGATATATTTTGAATAAAATTAAAAAATAATTACTTGTAGAAAAATTTACTCATGTATTTATATGGTAATTTGTTTTGTTTGAACATAATTACAGAAATAATTGATTTTTTACCAAATATTAAAGGCATGTATCTATATGCACTGCATTATATTTATTTGAATTTTAAAGTTTCTAAAAATTTATTAAAAACAATAAATAATAGGTAGAAATATATCATAGACATTAATATTTTAATAAAAAATTTATATAGAAAAACAAAAATAATATTATCTATTTATGAACTATATTTTCATTTTTAACATAAATGTAAAAACAAAATAATTTACAAATATGCCAACTTCATTTATTTATATAAGTATAATGATAGTTATTTTAATATAAATATTAAAAAAATAACTATGAATAAAATAGATGCTCATATATATAATTCATAATTTCATTTTATGCATTAATATGCTTCACACAAACACACACATATGCATACACACACACACACACACACACACACACACACACATATATATATATAATAGATTCATGTGTAACTTTAAAAATACATTACCTATATAGGTATATGTGTATGTTTGTGTGGGTGTACAATAGTATATGCATTCATAAAAATTTAAACACACTACTTTTAAAATGTCGATACATGTGTGAATATATACAGAAGTACAAAAATGTGTATGATGATATATAATGTATAGGAATGTATATGGATGTATAAATGTGTGTGTGTGTGTGTGTGTAGGGCAGTGTTTATGCACATATATATTTATGCATATATATGTAAATATCATTATTAATTTTGAGAAGAAAAATACTTTAGCACATAAATATTAAAATAGTCCACAAATTTGCGAGAGCATGAGCAAAAAGTATCATTTCTTATCTAATATCTATCTAATATTATAATTTGTTGAGAGTTCTACTATAACACTTTGCCTCAAAATTTGATCAGAGTTCTACTTGCAATGATAAGGTTCATTCAATACTACATACCATGGAGTTACATTTTCATTCAATATTATAATTTGTTCAAATAAAAAAATCTATCTAATATCTTCTTCAAAAACTATTCTATCATCTTTTCCTTGTCTTGATAAGCTATTTTCAATGTTGATTATATGTACATTTCTTATCTAATATCTCTAGTTCAAACTATTGTAATAGTAAAATCCATCAAACCAATCTAGGCCTAACATCTTTCTTTTCTATGAGATATTTGATTATAGAATATTTAGTATATACTATGACTTTGGTTCCCAATAAATATGATATTAATTTTCCAAAAGAAAAGATTGTTTATACAAGTTCTTTCTCTATAGTGGTGTAATTCAATTGGGCATTTGAAAGTGTGTTGTTATCATACTATATGATAACTATTTATAAATATTTGTATAACTATATAAAACTCTTCATAATTTATATTTAACTATATTTGTAACTATGTAAACTATTTTTATAACTATATTAATAACTATATATAACTATTTTTTTAACTATATAATAATTTATAACTATATGAGTAATTCTATATAACTATATTTTTAACAAAATATATCATATGTATAATAATATATAACTATATATAATTGTATTTTACTAAATGTATAACTATAAAAATGTTATATATAACTATATCTTTAACTACATACATATATATAACTATATGTGTATAACTATATATAAATATTTGTATAACTAAGTAATACTTTATATAATTAAATATAACTATATTTGTATCTATGTATAGATATATCTATTCATATAATTAAATCTATATATTTATTTATAACTTTGTATATATTTATATATAACTACTTATGACTACTTGTATGAATATATCTATATATAATTATATGTTTGATATAAATCTTATTTTAATTATATATACTATAGGTATAAGAACATGTAGAGCTTGATCGCCTTCTCTCGTGACCATCTCTTAAGGTCTATTGATTATGTTTCTTTCTCTCATTAGATCTCTTTACTTCCATATGACAAAGGGATTCAGATTTAGTGGAAGAAATGAGGTTTACATTCACAAAGCTATTTAGCAAGCTGTTTGCCAACAAGGAGATGAGTATTTTTATGCTAGGTGTTGATGTTGGCGGTAAGACAACCATTCTGTATAACTTGAAGCTTGGTTAAATTGTCACCACAATTTCTACTATTGTTTTCAATGTAGAAATTGTTGAAAATAAAAACATCAATTTCATTGTGTGGGATGTTGGGGTCAAGATAAGATTCACCCTTTGTCATTGAGACCAAGGTCTCATATTTGTGGTGGACAGCAATGAAAAATATCGAGTTGTTGAAGCCGGTGATGAATTGCATAGTATGCTAAACAAGGAAAAGCAGCGAGATGCAGTTTTGCTGGTGTTTGTCAATAAACAATATCTTACCAATGTGATGAATGCAACTAAAATTACTGTCAAGCAAGGACTTCACTCTCTTCACCAAAACCATTGGCACATTCAGAGCACCTGTGCTAACTCTGGCGTGGGCCTCTACGAGGGTATTGATTTTCTTTCCAATTACATTGCCAGCAAATCATAAACAATTTTAGCAGGATGAGACAAACTTTGTTGACAAATCTGGATGTGGATCTAATCTTTGCCGATTTTGCTTGAGTTTTGTTTTATTATGTGGATGTCAGTATCTGTTTCTAGGGGGATTCAAATTGTATTTATATTTATATATTACATGCCTGAAATACAAGGACGCATTTACTTTGTTCTGATCTATTGTAAGCCGAACTTGTTTGTTTTATATTTTTTTGTCTTTTTGCCATTGGATCCCAAAAGAATAAGAACATATAAGTATACATAATTTTCTTTGACTATTAAGTATACCTATAAAATATTATACATAACTATAATTAAAAATATAATTAACAACATTTATTTAATATACATTTTTATATATTATTATATAAAAATGTATTTTACCTTTTATATACCTATAGATAACTATATATATACATATATAAAATTATATAATTAAATATATATACCTACATGTATAAATATAAGTATAACTATATGTGTAACTATATGTATAACTACATGTAATTATAAAATAACATACAACATTATGGTTAACTATATGTGTATAACTATATATAAATATATGTATAAATATATATAAATATTTGTATTACTATATAAAACTTTATATAATTAAATATAACTATATTTGTACCTCTGTATACATATATGTAAATCTATATATTTATTTATAACTTTATATATTTATTTATAACTATTTGTATGAATATATCTATATATAACTATATGTTTAATTATATAAAAATATTTATAGCTATATTTACTATATGTATAATAACATATAACTATAAATAATTATATCTTATTATATGTATAACTATAAAAGTTTATACATAACTATATTTAAATATATAATTTATAACTTATATTTAATATACATTTCTATATATTAGTATATAAAAATTTATTTTACTATATCTATACCTATTCATAACTATATGTATAAATATATAAAATTATATGAAAAAATATATATACCTACATGTATAAATCTTAGTATAACAATATGTGTAACTATATGTATAACCACATGTAACTATATTAATAATTACATGTATAACAACATACGACATTATGTTTAACTATATGTGTATAACTATATATAAATATTTGTATAACTATATAATACTCTATATAATTAAATATATCTATATTTGTAAATATGAATACATATATAAAATTATATAAAAATATATATATACTACATGTATAAATATATGTCTAACTAATGTGTATCTCTATGTATAACCACATGTAACAATATTTATAATTACATGTATAAAAAAATATAACATTGTGTTTAAATATATGTGTATAATTATATATAAATATTTGTATAACTATATATAAATATTTGTATAATTATATAAAACTCTATATAATTAAATATAACTATATTTGTAACAATGTATACATATATGTAACTCTATATATTTATTTATAACTTTATTTATTTATGTATAACTATTTGTATGAATATATTTTTATATAACTATATGTTTAACTATATAAAAATATGTATGGCTATATATACTATATCTATAATAACATATGACTATAAATAATTGTATCTTATTATATGTACAACTATAAAAGCTTTATACATAACTATACTTAAATATATAATTTACAACTTATATTTAATATATATTTGTATATATTAGTTTATAAAAATATATATTACTATATCTATACCTCTACATAACTATATGTATAACTTTATAAAATTTTATGAATAAATATATATACCTACATGTATAAATATAAGTATAACTATATGTGTAACTATATTTATAACCACATGTAACTTTATTTATAACCAAATGTAACTATATTTATAGTTACATGTATAACAACATGCGACATTATGTTTAATTTATGTGTATAACTATATATAAATATTTGTAAAACTAAATAAAACTTTATATAATTAAATATAACTATATTTTTAATTATTTATACATATATGCATTCATATATGTAAATCTATATATTTCTTTATAACATTGTATAATTTATGTATAACTAATTATAACACTCGTAAGAATATATATATATATATATAACTAAATGTTTAACGATATATAAAAATTTATAACTATATATATTATATGTATAATAACATATAACTATAAATAATTATATCTTACTATATGAATAACTATAAAAACTTTATACATAACTATATTTTAATATTAATTAACAACATATATTCAATATACATTTTTATATATTAGTATAAAAAATGTATTTTAGTATATCCATACCTATACATAACTATATGTATAAATATATGAAATTATATGAAAAAATATATATTCATACATGTATAAATATAAGTTTAACTATACAATTAACTATATGTATAAGCACATGTAACTATATTTATATTTATATGTATAAAAACATACAACATAATATTTAACTATATGTGTATATCTATATATAAATATTTGTATAACTATAAAAACTCTATATAAATAAATATAACTTTAATTTTTATTATGTATACATATATGTAGATCTATATAATTGTTTTAAACTTTGTATACATTTATGTATATCTACTTATAACTACATGTATGCATATATCTATATATAACTATAAGTTTAACTATATGTAACTATTTATAACTACAATTACTATATGTGTACTAACATTTAATTATATATGGGATAATACTCATTTGTTGCACTAATTTTAAATTAAATGACAAAAGATATAATATCAACAATATGTAAGCACATAGCATGAGAGTGTCCGTTGGTCAGGCTCATATATGGTATAATACAAATAAGGGTCGCACTTTTACCTATTCCCAGCCCTTGTGCCTCAGGCTCATATATGAACTTATGTATGAAAAAAGTTGTAATATTTGATAGGTTTCTACCAAAGAAATTTTTTTTTATTTTATATAACTCCTAATTCTAATAGTATATTCTCTATGTGTCTCTCTCTCCCTCTAATTCTTTCTATGTCACTCTCTTCCTCTTTTTCTTTCTGTCACACTCTCCCACTCTCTCTTATTATTTTATTTCTCGCTCTCATTTCTTGCTTGTTCTCTCTCCCTCTCTCTCCCTCTCTCTCCCTCTATCTCTCTTTTGCCATTTCTCTCCCCCTCTTCCCCCTTTCTCTCTCTCCCTCTCCCTCTTCCCTTTCTCACACACACACACACACACACACACACACACACTCTCTCTCTCTATCTCTCTATCTCTCTATCTATCTATCTATCTATCTATCTATCTCTTTCTCTATCTCTCTCTCTCTCTCCCCATTTCTCCATTTCTCTACCCCTCTCTCTCTTTCCCCACCTTCTCTCTCTCTCTCTCTCCCCCTTTCCCACTTCAAACATTAAATGTCATTCTTTTTTTCTCTCATTTATTGTGCATTATCTTATGTTGCTCCCTTTATCTAGTATTACCGTGATATCTATTAATCTTTATCATGCTAATTATCATTTTATCTAATCATGTAGATTCTACAAACACATTGCCTCTATATTCATGATATTTAATTTTTAAATATTAATCTGTATGTAATTTTATTTAATTATTAGTATATTTTGAAGTAATAAAATGTTTAATTCTAAATAATGATTAAGCATTATTTTTTGTGAATAAAACAGGAGAAAATGAGTTCAAATAATCAGTGGATGTACAAAAAGTTTATGAATGAAATTTTAAATAAATATTTTTTGAGTGGGGTTGAAACTTTCATCAATTTTGCATGTAGTCAATTGAGATGGATGGATGGAGAAAAAATTAAGGGTCCATATAATCATCACAAGTGTCAGAATATCCCTTTTCATGATGCAAACACTATAAGATACTATTTGGCTAAATATGGCTATGTGCCAATTTATTTTGTTTGGATTTATGATGGGTAAAGTATAATGGCTCTGAACATTGACCAAAATGAGAGTACTGAATCATTTGCTTGTGGTGAAGAATCATCAAACACATACCATAGAATGATAACGGAAGCTACTGGTGCTAACTTCAATATGGATTATGTGGATGAACCACCTAATCTTGAAGCTCATAAATTTTATGAAATGCTTAAAGCTACAGATAAAGAGTTGTTGCGTGGTTTTAAAACACATTTGTAATTGTCACTTGGGGCTTGACTTATGAGCATTAAGTCAAAAAATCATATGTCTGAGAAATTATTTGATCAGGTGGCATAACTAATGAAGGAGATTATTTCGGATAATAATTTGATCACTAACAACTTTTACAATACTAAGTAGTTACTATGAGGAATGGTTCTACCAATGGAAAAAAATTCATTATTATTTCAATGGATGTACTTTATATTGGGGTGGTGATTGTGATTTAATTAGATGTAAGTTTGTTGATCATCCTTGATTTAAGAAGTCATCTCGTGTTGTAGATACATGACAAAAATTAAAAGTTGCATTTAAGAAGATGTATTATTTTCTATTAATTCTTCGATCACAGAGACTATATGCATCAAATGCTATAGAAAATGATATGAGGTGGCATTCTGAGCATGAGGTAGAAGAAGAGGTAATGAGGCATCCATCAGATTCACTTGCTTGGAAGCATTTTAATCATAGACATCAAGATTTTGTAGCTAAAAGTTGAAATGTGAGATTGGGTCTCTACAGTGTTGGATTTCAACCATTTGTGAAAACTAGACAATATTATTCAACATGGCCAATGATAGTGACACTTTATAACTTCCCTCTATGGTTGTGTATGAAGAAGTAATATATGTTTTTGTCAAAATTGGTTCTATGGCCAAAAAATCCAAAAGACATGCTAAATATTTTCTTACTGTCTCTTATTGTAAATTTAAATCATTTGTGGGATGTTGGCATGAATACATATGATATCTCAACGAAACAAGTTTTATTATGTGGGCGGCCCTTATGTGGATGGTAAGAGACTTTTTTGCATATTCAATGTTGTCTGGTTGGAGTACTGCAAAATGATTCGCATGCCCATATTGCATCACAAATTCTGATGCGTTTACGATCAAATTTAGTGGTAAACAATCATGGTTTGATAACCATCATAAGTTTCTACCTACGAATCATCCATTTCAAAGAAATAGAACTGTATTTAGAAAAAATAAAACTGTGATTACAGTTTCTCCAGTAGTTTGTTCAGGAGATGATATTATGACAGAGATTCAGAGTTTGTGTTTGAAGAAGGTAATTATAAAGGATGCTACTGGAAGTAATGGACCAATAGAAAAAATATTTGGCTAGAAGAAACATAGTATATTTTGGGACTTGCCCTATTGGAATTCCAATTTTATTCATCATAACTTAGATGTAATGCATATTGAAAAAAATATGTTTGACAATATTTTCAACACTATCCTTAATGTAGACAAAAAAACAAAAGACACTTTAAAATCAAGACAAGAGCTGAATGATTACCGTCGGCATCCTGAATTGAAACTGAATGAGGCAACAAGAAAATGTCCTAAAGCTTGCTACACACTTAATAAGAAGTCAATATAGATGTTGTGTGAATGGATTAAAATTTTGAAATTTATTGATGTATATGTGTCAAATATGGGTAGATGCGTTGATATGAAGAATCTTAATATATTTGGAATAAAAAGTCATGACTGTCATGTATTTATGCAGAGATTAATACCAATTGCATTCAATGAATTACTTACCCTAAGTCTTTGAAAGGTCCTTACAGATCTTTGTTTTTCAAACAACTAACTACAACCACAATCAAAATAGATGACATGGTAAGGCTGGAGAATGACATTCCACTTATTATTTGTAATTTTGAATGGATATTCTCATCAAATTTTTTGACTCGATGAAGCATTTGCCAGTCCATTTGGCATATAAAGCAAGGATAGCAAGGCCATTGCAATACAGGTGGATGTATTCTTTTCAAAGGTAAGTATATATAATTTGCTATGTTTTATTCTTTCATACATAAAGTAATATTGTAAATCAATATAATTGAAATTTAACATTGTGATTGTAGGTATCTTCGTAAGTTGAAATTGAATGTTAGAAACAATGCAAAAGTTGAAGGTTCAATTTGCAATGCATATTTAGTAGAAGAAGCATCATCATTTTGTTCTTATTATTTTGAGTATCCTGTAAATACAAAGAATAGAAATGTGACTCGTAATTGTAAAGGTCATGTGATGCTAGAAGATGATTCTATGGAAAAACTATCTATCTTCAAGCACCCTGGAAGAGCATTTGGAAGAGGATTGAAAAGATGTATGATAGATAAAGAGTACAAAGCAACTCGGAGCTATGTTTTACTTTATTATGAGGAGGTAGCACCATATATTAAGTATGTATACCTAAAATGGTTGTAGGTTTAATCATAATTAAATTTTATCTTTAATAGGAATTATTAAAAATTGATATATACTTTTCTATATTTTTTTATATTTGTGCAGTATTTATATTGAACAGTTAAAATATATGTAACCAATAATTTCTAGTAATGATTTCGATTATATTCTAGAAAAACTAAATTTGTGAATTGGTTCAAAAATTATGTGAGAATTAATAAGTTTTAAATATTTGAATTATTTAATTTATTAGTATCTTTTATTTGTTAATATCATTTTTTTTAATTTATGTCGTAGGCAATTGATCCTTCAAATGGAGATTCAAATATTTTCATTTTGAATCAAAGTAAATGCCCATTTAGAAATGTGACAACCTATCCTAGGTATTTTGTTAAAGGATATAAATTTCATACAATTGGGCATGGTTCTTCTAAAACAAAGTAAAGGCTCATGTTATAGTGCATATGAGATTGATTATTATGGTCAACTCAAAGAAGTTATTGAGTTTGAGTATCATAGACTCGAAAATAATAGGATTGTAATATTAAAGTGCGTATGGTTTGATCATACATGAAATATGGGCACAAAGATTCATTCAGATTATAAGCTAGTGGATGTTACGCATTAACTTGGATATACATGAAATACGGGCACAGAGATTCATTCAGATTATAAGCTAGTGGATGTTAAGCATAAACTTATATATAATCGTTATGAGTCATTTATTATGGCAGTTCAAGCCGCTCAAGTATATTATTATACATATCCGCGTTTATCTCGTGATAATAGTGATTGATGGGAAATTTGCAAAATCAAAGATCGATCAAATTTTGAAGTACCAACATCTCAACAAAGAAGTGCAGACTTAGATATTGCACTGGAATTCCAGAAAAATGACATAAATAATATTGAGCCTATGCATGTTGATGAATATCCAGAAAATTTATGTGACTCAAATGGTGGCCTAATAGAAATTGAAGATGATCAATTTCTATTTAAAGATGAGTTCGAACTTCTATCGGAATCAAACAAAATATGAGAAAATTCATTGAAGGATGACAGTGATGATGATAATTAATCTGTTATAATTTTGTTATAATATTAAACTATCAAAGACTTTCTATATTTTGTTGAAATCTATCGGTGTGTTTTATTCTAAAATACATGTTTGTTCATCGTATCTCTATTATTTGTTCTATGTTTTATTTTGTCCAGTAGATGGCGCTCACCTTATTATGATGTGATGTTTGTGCTCATGAATATCTATCTAATTTCTATTTCTGCATTTTTATTTCTTGTTTGAGTTTCGGAGTTTTCAATTCAAATAATAACCACAACATACTGGTAGTTGTGGTCCCATTTATACTCCAACATCTTAGTGTAGTCGTAAGACTACTTACATGTATTCCCTAATTTTTTTATGTTACAAAATAATTTAATAGTGTTTTATATTATTGTTATTATTTTTTGATTTTTTAGAATATTAATAATATAGTTAGAAGTATTTTTTAATAGTGGTAATGAATATTATTGGTAAATTAACTTATAAAAGATTTTATATTTCTTATTATCTTTTTAATCTCGGTAGTATCTTAAAATTTTGAATAATAAAATTTCACGTATTTTAACTTATAACAATGATCCAACAATATCGCTGCAATTAATACCACATTCATCTTGTCATTGTGACAATATTTTTAAAATGTAATGCACATTATTATGGGCATAATTCACGAAAAAAAATATTTTTGCTTTGTTATCAATATAAAAGAATGATTTGAAGCAATTCACTTCATGAAAATAAGTGTTAAAAGTAATATATTTGATATTTTGACCCCTAAATATGTAATGTGGTGGTATAAAACTTTTATATGAAATCATACAAACTTCTCATCAATTTTCAATCTTCTTTAATTATCTATCCTTTTTGTTCAATCATAAAATTTAATGTTGAGATTTATCTTGTTGGTATATCCAAACACAAAGATTTGTTAGACACAATTCTTTCTTCTCCAATATGTTTTTTGAAAAATTATAAATGAGAATAAGAATTCTTCACATATTTCATATATTAATAAAATGAATAAATGAATTTGCAATCTCATTTATTTTATCTTTTACTATAAGAATCAGGACATAAGAGAGATATTGCACATGAAAAAAGTTTTCATCTAATAATAATTCATTTTTTTATGCTTAACCAACATACAACATTATGTTTAATTATATGTGTCTAACTATATATAAATATTTGTATAACTATAACACTCTATATAATTAAATATAACTATATTTGTAACTATGTATACATATATGTAAACCAATATATTTGTTTATAACTTTGTATATATTATGTATAACTATTTGTATGAATATATCTATATATAACTATATGTTTAACTATATAAAAATATTTATAACTATATATAATATATGTATAATAACATATAGCTATAAATAATTGTATCTTACTATATGTATAACTATAAAAGCTTTATACATAACTATATTTAGATCAAGTAGTAAGCCAACAATGTACATCATGATATATCTTATCAAATAAAAAATATATAATTTATTTTCTATGCGAAAGAGTTGTCATACTTTTTGAGTATTTGATCTTAATACTAAAAAAAATTTTAGATATTTCAAATAATGTCTGAAACTTGGTTTGTAGATTTTAGTTTAGATATATCAAACTGATTATCTCATGTAATTAAATCATTATTATTATATACAATTAGTTTCACATACTAATATCTTGATCATCTTAAAAAAATAGAAATATTTGACATATTTCTATGAGACAATATAGTAAATATTGAGTAAACTGATTAAATCATTTCTTGAGAGACTGCTTGAAGCTATAAAATGCCATTCATATTCCATATATCATATATGTGTTCTCTGCTTTCAGGAACAATAAATCCTAACGACTACTACATAAGCATTTTTTTATATAAATTATTATAAAGGAATGTATCCTTTATATCTAACTAATACATTTTTTATATATGTGATGATAAATAGAAAGTAAAAACCTATTAGTGGTCATGTTAATCTTATGAAATAATTTGTTCCAAAAATCAAAATTTTAAGGCTATGTAAAATCATTCATTACCAACATAGTCTTGTCGATCAATCTTTTCCCTCGGTCCCTCTTTATTATATGCATTTGTCTATAATGTAATTGGAATGTCTAACTCATTATTCTAAACTAAATCAACTGATATGATAGAAAATACATTTAAAATAGATTTTGAATGTATTTATTTAGTATATACATCTTTGGATTGAAATCATCAAGTCTTTTAATGCTCATTTCTATCTCTCTTTCTTGGTGAAATTTAAAAGTCATGTCCAGTAGATCATGATTGCTTTAGAAGTTCTTATTTTGTATGTATATATTAGAGGTCATTGTATTGATGTGATGACAAGTATCTTTGTCAAAGGACAATATGTCTTGTATTTGAGATGTATTAGACAGAGCTTTTATTGATTTTTGAATGAATATTATTGAGATATCAATATCTCATAAATCTTGCACTAAGTAAGGGTCTTGTATTCTGGGTACAACCTCCAATGATATTATTGAATAATGCTTTTCTCGTAGTTCTTATTTTTTGGAGTGAACATGATGTTAAGTATTCATCATTTAAGCATTTTTTTTAATTTTGAGGATACCGAGAAAATTTATCAAATATTCAATTGTAATATTTTAATAATTTAGTACTCCTAAATATTTTAAGAGTATGATAATGATGTGCTTTCATTAATATCCTCTCTCTAGGTAAGTTCATGTAGGACCTTCTTTTCTCTTGATTTAGGGTGATATCCAAAATCAAGACCTCATTAATAAATTATAATTTTGTAGGCTATGTCTTCCATCTGGTTATGAGTATGGTTTTTTATTGATGATGCAATTTCAAACATTCATATGTTAAAATGTAATCATTTATTTTAGCTTGTTCTTATATATATATGTGTGTGTGTGTGTGTGTGTGTGTGTGTGTGTGTGTTTGTATGTATGTATGTATGTATGTGTGTGTGTGTGTGTGTGTGTGTGTTTGTATGTGTGTGTGTGTGTGTGTGTGTATGTATTGAATTTTCATCCTATAAAATTCAGGTGCAAATTTTTTGTGCCTTGTGTTTTTAGGTTCGACAAAATTTCGAACAATCAAAGATATTTTTGTAGCCCTGGTTCTAAGGTGTTGTTCCATTTTTTTTATGCTTATGATAGAATATCTAGCTGTTTGATGTTCATTCTCTATGATGGGTGTCTACACTCTACTTTATGTAAATACTTGTAGAGGGAAGATAAAAAGGTCATATATGTATGTATGTATCCATGCATGTATGTATCCATGTGTGTGTGTGTGTGTGTGTGTGTGTGTGTGTATTGAACTTTCATCTTGTAAAATCTAGTTACAAATTTCTTGTGCCTTGTGTTTACAGGTTCAACGCAATTTCGAACAAACAAAGATGATTTTTGTAGCCCTGGTTAAAGTGTTTGTTCCTTTTTTAATTCTTATGATAGACTATCTAACTGTTTGATGTTCATGCTTCATTATGAATATTATGCTCTACTTTATGTAAATACTTGTAGAGGGAAGAGAAAAAGGTCATATATGTATGTATGTATCCATGTATGTATAAATGTATGTATCTATTGAACTTTCATCATGTAAAATCTAGTTGTTAATATCTTGTGCCTTATATTTTCAGGTTCAAAGAAATTTTTTTCAAACAAGATGATTTTTTATGCTTATAACAAAATATATAGCTATTTGATCTTCATGCTTTATATTTGGTGCTTACGCTCTACTTTATGTAAATACTTGTACATATATACCAGTATATATGTATTTGTACACATATACATATATACTGGTATATATGTACAAGAATTACTAGTTTTTGTGTATATGTACATATATACCAGTATATTATATATGTACACATATACCAGTATATGTGTACATATACACTTTAATATATGTACATATAAATACTCAATATATGTAAATATAATAACTATAGTATATGTACATTTACACTATAGTGAATATGTATATGCTGGTATATATGTACAAGTATTTACCAGTATATATGTAAATACTGTACAATACACTACAATGTATATGTACATACATGTACTATAATATATGTACATATATACTTTAGTGTATATGTATACACTAGTATATATGTACATATACACTATAAAGTATATGTTCATATATTGAGTATATATGTACATAAAATACTTGTACATATATACCAGTATATATGTATATTGTACATATATACCAGTATATATGTTAAGGTACATATATACCAAGTAATAATGTATATGTACATATATACCAGTATATATGTATATGTACTATATATATCGCCAGTCTAATTTGTATATGTACATATATACTGGTTTATATGTACAAATACACTGTAGTTTTTTACATATTTATATGTACATATAAATTCTCAATATATGTACATATATACACTATAGTATATGTACATATACACTATAGTGTACTTGTATATATAATATAGTGCATATGTATACACTTGTATATATGTACATATAAACTATAGTATATTTTACATATATACTATAGTATTATATATTTATCAAAATAGAACTTATTTTATTTATTTATTTTGATTTGATTGACTATTGAATTTTCGTACAGATATGGCACTACAATATTTTTTATACGAAACTTATAGAAGAGAAGAAATTTTTCACTAGACTTGATGCATCGTGACTAGGACAACTTTGTCGCACCAGAAAGCT
>JAREIK010006511.1:0-32773 GCA_029783825.1 Sapria himalayana
TCTTTTTATCAATTTTTCTATCTATTTGTCCTATCTTTTTGTCTATTCTATCTTTTTGTCTATCTATCTTTTGTCTATCAATCTATCTATTTATCTATTCTATCTGTATATCTATATATCTATTAATTTTTTTATCTTTCTGTATATTTTTATATCTACCATTCTTTGTATCTATCTATCTTTGTATCTTTCTATATATGTAACTATCTATCTGTCTATCTATTTATCTGTCTATTATCTATCTATATTTATGTATAATTGCCGATCTATCTATCAGTTTATTAGTCTATTAGTCTACAAGTCTATCTATCTTCCTTTCTATCTATCTATCTATCTACCTATCTTTCTATCTATCTATTTGTCTATTTCTTAATCTATCAATCTATCAATCAATCAATCTATCTATCTATCTAAATGTTTATATATTAATTATATATCTATCTAACTATTTATGTATTTATATACTTGTCTATCTATCTAGTATTATATCTTTCTATCTATCTGTCTATCTATCTGTCTATCTATCTGTCTCTGTTATCTGTCTATTTATCTATTTATCTATCTACCTACATATCTACCTATCTATCTACGTATCTATCTACATATCTATCTATCGGTCTGTCTGTCTGTCTATCTAACTATCTATCTATTTATTAGTCTGTCTATCTATCAATTGTCTATCTTTTATTTATCAATCTACATATCTGACTATCTATAAACCTGTCTATATCTATATGTTTATATATCTTTATATCTATCTGTATAACTTTCTTTTGGTCTATTATTTATCTATATATTCTTCTATCTGTCTATCTGTCTATGTATATATCTATCTATCATTCTATTATTTTATCTATCTATTTATCTGTCTATCTGTCTATTTATCTCTCTATCTATCTAATCATATGTTAATCTGTCTTTTAGTTTATCTTTTTTTATGTCTATCTTTCTATCTATCAAACTATCTGTCAAACTGAATAACTATCTATCTATCAACATATCTATTTATCTGTCTATATGTTTATCTATCTATTTGTCTATATGTCTATTTTTCTATCTATCTATCATTCTATCTATGGATCTATTTATTTGTCTATTTGCCTATCTGTCTATCTATTTATCTATTTATATATTTGTTTATTTGTCTATTTATCTATATATCTCTCTTTCTTTCTATTTAACTAACTATCTATCTGTCTATTTTTCTATCTGTCTATCTGTGTATTTCTTTATATATCTATTTGTATATCATTGTACTCGTTTATCTATTTATTTATCAATCTATCTGCTTGCATATCTATCTATGTATGTATATTTATATCTGCCAAAAATCTATTTATCTATTTATCTAACAATCTACATATTTGTTTACCTATCTTTCTATCTATCTATCTACTTATCTATCTATCTATAAATAAAGCTATCTATGTATCTATCTAACTATCTATTTATCTGTCTACCTATCTATCTATATTTTTGTCTATCTTTATATCTATCGATTTATCTATCTCTCCCTATTTATATGTCTATATTTCTATTTCTCTATCAGTCTATCTTTCTATTTGTCTATTTGTCTATATGTTTATATATAAATATGTCTATCTATCTAATTGTTTATCTGTCTATATTTCTATCTATCTATTTTTGTTTATCTGACTATCTATAATTTATTATATCTAATTGCATATCTATCTATTTGTATATATGTCTATATGTATATCTGCCTATTTGTAAGATTTTTCTATCTATCTATCTATCTATTTGTAATATCTATCTATCTGTCTATATATCTATCTATCTATCTACTATGTCTATTAATCTATCAATCAATCTATAAATAAATCTATCAAGCAATCAAAAAAGCTAACTATCAATCTGTCTATCTATATATCTTTCTATTTATCATTTTATATATTTAGTTATCGATCAATCAATCTATCTATATATTTATCTATCTATCTATCATTCAATCTATATATCTATTTATTTGTCTACTTGCCTATCTGTCTATCTATCTATTTATCTATTTATATATTTTTTTATTTGTCTATTTATCTATATATCTCTCTTTCTTTCTATTTAACTAACTAACTATCTGCCTATCTTTCTATCTGTCTATCTGTGTATTTCAAATATATATCTATCTGTCTCTCATTGTACCCGTCTATCTATTTATTTATTAATCTATCTACTTACCTATATATATATATATCTATGTACGTATATTTATAACTACCTAAAATCTATATATCTATTTATCTAACAATCTATATATTTGTCTACATATCTTTCTATCTATCTATCTATCTATCTATCTACTTATCTATCTATCTATAAATAAATCTATTTATGTATCTATCTAACTATCTATCAATCTGTCTACCTATCTATCTATCTATATTTTTGTCTATCTTTATATCTGTCTATTTATCTATCTCTCTCTATTTATCTGTCTATATTTCTATTTCTATTTTAGTCTATCTATCTATCTATCTGTCCATATGTTTATCTATAAATATGTCTATATTTCTATCTATTTTATTTTTCTGACTATCTATATTTACTCTATCTAATTGTATATCTATCTATTTGTATATATGTCTATATGTATATCTACCTATTGTAAGATTTTTCTATCTGTCTATTTATCTATTTGTAATATCTGTCTATCTGTCTATATATCTATATATCTATCAATCTCTTTGTCTACTAATCTATCAATCAACCTATTAATAAATCTATCAATCAATCAACAAAGCTAACTAACCATATGTTTATCTATATATCTTTCTAATTATCATTTTATATATTTGGTTATCGATCAATCAATCTATCTATATATTTATCTATCCATCTATCTACCTACCTACCTATCTATCTACCTACATATCTATCTATCTATTTATCTACTTTTCTATATATATTATATATATATATATATATATATATATATATATATATATCTATTAATCTATCTATCAATTTGTCTTCTTATTTATATGTCTATCTTTCTATCATTTATTCTATATTTTAATCTGTCAATCTAACTTTCTGACTATATGTCAATCAATCTATCTATCTCTATGTCTATTTATCTATCAATCTATATGTCTATTTGTTTATTTATCTATCTTTCTATCTCTCTATTTGTCTATCTTATTTTATATATATATATATATATATATCTATCTAACTGACTATCATTCTATTTTTCTATCTTTTTGTTTATATATTTATCTACTTGCTTATCTATCTATCTATATAAATATCTATCTATCTGTCTATCTATCTATAAATCAATCTTTCTATCTATATATGAATCTATCTATTTATCAATCTATTTGTCTATATGTCTAATTGTTTATTTGTGTATATGTCTATATGTCTGTCTATCTATCTTTCTATCTGTATAACTGTCTATCTATCTATATGTCTATCTGACTATCTATTTAATAGTCTATATGTCTATTTGTCTATATGTCTATCTATCTATCTGTATATCAATCTGTCTATCTGTCTATCTATCGAATGGTCTATATGTCTATATGTGTTTCTATCTATCTATCTTTATATCTATCTCTCTATCTATCTATATGTCTATCTATCAATCTATCTATGTTCTATCTTACGATCTTTTTATTTGTTTATCTTTCTATCTATCTGTCAGCTATTAGTCTATTAGACTATCTGTCTTTCTATATATCTCTCTATCTGTCTATATCACTATTTTTCTATCTATCTATCTATCTATCTATATATCGATATATTTGTCTATTTATTTATCTATCAATCACTCTATTTGTATACATGTCTAGTTATCTATCTGTCTCTCTATTTGTCTATCTGTCTATTTATCTATCTGTCTATTTGTCTATCTATATGTCTAGTTTTATATCTATCTAATTGTCTATTTGTCTATCTATATATCTATATTTCTGTATTTCAATCAATTAATCAATCTTTCTATCTATTTATCTATCTTTCTATCAATTTATCTATTTATCTATCTATAAATCTATTTAGACATCTATCTATCTTACTATCTATCTAATTATCCATATATTTTTTTATCTGTCTATTTATCATTCTAACTCTTTATCTATCTTATAATTTCTTTAATTATCTATCTATTTATCTATCTTTCTAATTTATATCAATTTGTTATCTTTTTATGTGTCAATTGATCTATCTGACAATATGTCAATCTATCTATTTATCTTTTTGTCTATTTATTTATTTCTCTATATGTTAATCTTTCTATCCATAAAACTATCTATCTATTTATCTATCTTTTTATTTATCTATCTATCTATTTCTTTTTTTATATATATGTCTATCATTCTATCATTCTATCAACTTTATTTCTTTTTATCAATCTATATACATGACTATCTATCTATCTTTGTATATATCATTATATCAACAAATCTATCGATATATTTTTTGATCTATCTATCTATATTACTATCTATCTACCAATAAATCATTCTATATATCAATCTAACTAAATATCTGACTGTCTACTTTTCTATCTATCTATCTATCTATCTAATTGTCAATCTATACATCTATTAATTTATATGTCAATATGTCTATTTGTCTATCTGTCTTTATGTTTATCTATCAATATGATTATCGGTCAATCAATCAATCAATCTATCTATCAATATGACTATCTTTTTATCTTTCTATCTTTCTATTTATCTATTTACCTTTTTATCTATCTATCTATCTATCTATATATCTATATATTTGTCTATCTATATGTCTATCTATCTATCTATCTTTATATCTGTCTATTTGTTAAATCTGTCTTTCTATCTATCTGACTATTTATCAATTTGTCTATCTGTCTATCTATCTATCTGTCTAACTATATATCTGGCTTTCAATATGTCGATCAATCTATCAATGAATAAACCAATCTAACTATCTATCTATATATCTATTTATCTATTTATAATTTTAATTATATATTTTTCTACACATTATTCAAACAAAATATTTATCTATCTGATATTTTTTTTATATCTATCTACCTACAATCTACCTATCTATCTTTCGATCAATCTACCTATCTATCTATCTATTAAATTAAATATACATCTATCTATCTATCCATCTACATATTTATCTATCTATCTTTCTATCTTTCTATCTTTTTGTCAAGCTTTCTATCTATTGATCTATATTTCTGACATGCTATTTATCTATCTATAGGTTTATCTATATATCTATCTATATATTTATATATGTTCTATCTATCAATCTATCTTTCTGTTAATATGTTTATCTATCTATATGTTTATTTATTTATCTATCTATAATTCTATCATTATATCTATATATCTCTATGTTTAACTATGTATTTGCTTGCCTATTTATCTATATATATATATATCTAACTATCTACCTAAATATCTATTTATCTATCTATCAATCTGTTTATCTATCTTTCAGTCTTATCTATCTATGTGTCTATCAATCTATCTATCTATATATAAATATATAAATATATAAATAAATAAATATATAAATATATAAATACATAAATATATAAATATATAAATATATAAATATATAAATATATAAATATATAAGTATATAAATATAAAAATATATAAGTATATAAATATATAAGTATATAAATATATAAATATATAATTACATAAATATATAGATATATAAATATATAAATATATAAATATATAAATATATAAATATATAAATATATAAATATATAAATATATAAATATATAAATATATAAATATATAAATATATAAATATATAAATATATAAATATATAAATATATAAATATATAAATATATAAATATATAAATATATAAATATATAAATATATAAATATATAAATACATAAATATATAAATACATAAATATATAAATATATAAATATATATATATATATATATCAATCTATGTGTCAATAGGTCTATCTTTCTTTCGATATATCTGGATTTATATCTAACTGATATTTGTCTATTTGTCCATCTATCTATTTGCCTGTATATCTATCTTTCTATCTATGTATTTGTACATCTATCTTTCTTTCTATCTATCAATCTTTCTCTCTATTTATTTATTAATCTATCTATCTATCAATCTATCTATTTATTTTTTAATTTGTATATCAATCTATATGTCTATCTATATATCTATCTATCTCTCTATCTATCTATTTATATATCTATCGATCAATCTGTCTATCTATATATCTGTCAATTTATCTATTTGTCTATTTATCTATTTATTGATTTATATATCTACTTATATATCTCTCTCTCTTTATCTGTCTATATATCTATCTGTCTATCTATTTATCTATATATATATATATACATCTTTTTATCTATCTATCTAATTATCTAAATATTTATCTATCTATCTAACTCTCTATCTATCTAATAATTTTTTTTATCTATCTATCTATCTGTCTACCAATTTATTTATCTATCTATCAATTGGTCTATCTTTTTTCTCTCAATCTATATATCAGACTATCTATTAATCTGTCAATATAATTATCTAACTATTTGTATAATTGTCTATATGTCTATTATTTCTATGTGACTATCTATCTATCTATTTATCTTTCTATTTATCTATTTTTTTATCCATCTATCTATCTATCTATCAATTTATCTATCTTTTTGTCAATCAATCTATCTATCTGACTATTTATCAATCTGTCTATTTATCCATATATTTATCTATTTGTCTATTTGTCTATTTGTCTATTTGTTTATTAGTCTATATGTTTATTATTCTATCCATCTAACTAAATATCTATCTGTCTATCTTTCTATCCGCCTATCTATCTATTTCTTTATCTATCATTTGGTCTATCATTCTTTCTATCTATCTATTAATTAATCTATCGACTTGCCTATCTATCTATCTATATATGTATCTTTATATCTACCAAATTATTTGTATATCTATCTAACTAAATATCTAGGGATCTTTTTATCTATCTATATATCTATCTATCTATCCAACTATATATCTATCTTAATATCTATCTATCTGTATATTGATATATCTATCTATCTAACTTGTTGTTAATCAATATATCAATCTATCTATCTATCTATCTTTCTATCTGTCTATATGTTTATTTATAAATATGTCGATCTATCTAATGGTCTATTGATCTATCTTTCTATCTAATTATCTATCAATCTAACTATCTATCTATCTAACTATTTATCTTTCTGTCTATCATTTTATCCATCTATCTATCTATTAATTTATCAATCTGTATATTTGTCTATTTGTAATATTTGTCTACCTGCCAATCTATCTATCTGTAATATTTGTTTATCTGTCTATCTATCTATTTATCTTTCTATCCATATATCTATCTATCAATCTATCAATCAATCTATGAATAAATCTATCAATCAATCAACAAAACTCTCTATATATCTATCTATCTTTATATCTATCTATTTATATACCTATCTTTATATGTATCTATCTATCTAACTATCTATGTATTTCTATATCTATCTATTTATCTAATCTATTTATCTATTTATCTCCTTATCAACTAACCTATCAATCTACTTATCTATCTATCTATCTACTTCACTATTTACCTATCTATCTATCGACTTATTTATGAATCTATCTATCTATCATTTTGTTAATCTTTCTATATGTCAATCTATCTTTCTGACTTTCTATCAATCAATCTATCTATATTTTTTATCTATCTATCTTTCTATATGTCTATTTTTTATACATCAATTTGTTTATCTTTCATTCTGTCTAAATGTTTAGCTTTTTATATATCTATCTATCTATATGATTATCTATCTTTATGACATTCATTCTATCATTATATTTAACTATCTATCTGCTTGTGTGTGTGTATATATATTAATATCAATCTATCTATCTATCAAGCTATCTATTTATTAATCTATCTATCAATTTATTTAGCTGTCTATCTATCTATCTAATGGTCTATCTGCCTTTCTACCTATATATCTACCTATTTATCTATCTAACTATCTATTTGTCTATCTATCTATCTATCATTTTGTGTATCTATCCATTAGTCTATATGTCTTTCTAGTTATCTATCTATTTGTCTATCTATCATATGTCAGTCTGTCTATCTATCTATCTTATATCTTTTGATATTTCTATCCGTCTATCTATGTAACTATAAGCTATTATTCTATTACTCTATCTATCTATTTGTCTATCTCTCTATCAATATATTTTACTACTTGTCTATCTATGTATCTATTTATCTATCTTATTGTGTTTTTGTATATATATATATATATATATATATATATATATATATATTCCTATATATATGTCTATCTATATATATATCTATCTATCTGTCTATCTATTTATCTATTTATTTATGTTTTTATATATCTATCTATCTTTCTATCTATCTATCTATCTAATTATATTTATATTTATCTAACAATCTATCTATCTATTTATGTATCTATCTCTCTATCTATGTTATAATTTATCTATTTATCCGTCTTTTTATCTACCTATTTAGATATCTATCTATCCATCAATTTGTCATCATTTTTTCTTTAAATCTACCAAACTATCTATCGAATAGTCTAAGTAATTATCTATTTATCTATTTGTCTATTTGTCTATTTATCTATATGTCAATCTTTCTATCCATTTAACAATTTATATATATGTCTATCTTTCTATCTATCAATCTTTCTATTTATTTTTCTATCTATCTGCATATCATTCTATCTTTATTTCTATTTATCCATCTATATACTTGCATATCTATCTTTCTATATATATATATATATATCTATCTATCTATCTATTAATCAAGTAATATATATATATATATATATCTATCTATTTACCTATCTATCTTTATATCTATCTATCTATCTATCTATTTGTCAATCTACATATCTATATATTTGTCTATCTGTCTATATGTATATCTATCTATATGTTTATCTATCAATATGTATATCTGTCTATCTATCTATATGTCAATCTATCTATCTATTTATCTGTCTGTCTGTCTATCTATCTCTCTATCTATCTATCTATCTATCTATATGTCTAGTTATTTGTCTATGTATCTATCTGTCTACATTTCTATTTATCTATCTTTATATATGTCTATTTGATAGATCTGTCTATCTGTATATCTATCTATTTGTAATATCTTTTAATCTATCTATCTAATTTCTATCTATTTGTCTATTTGTCTAATTATCTATCTGTCCATGAATTTTTCAATTAATCTATCAATAAATTAACTAATCTATCTATTTATCTATCTATCTTTCTATCTATTTAATTATCTATTTTTTATTTTATATATATCTATCTATCTATATATTTATTTATCTATCTATCTACCGAACTAGCTACATATCTATTTATTCCCCTATCTAACTATTTATCTATCTATCTATCTTTCTATCTATGTACTTACTAATCTCTTTATTTATCTATCTATATATCTATTTATCATTTTAACTAGCATTCTATCTATTGATTTATCTTTGTGACTATTTTACAATATATTTATCTTTCTATATGTCAATACTTATATCTATTTATATGTCTATCTATCTATTTGTCTATTTAAATTTGTCTATCTATCTTTCATTTTATATGTCTATCTATCTATATGTTTATCTTTCTATATGTCGATCATTCTATCATTCTATCTATCTATCCATGTGTTTATCTATTTATCTACTTTCCTTTCTATGTATCTATCTAACTTAAAATCTATATATATATATATATTTTTTGTCTTTCATTATTATCTGTGTGTATATCTATCTGTATATCTATCATTATATCAATCAATCTATCTATCTATATGTCTATCTATATGCCTCTCTATATATTTGTCTATCTGTCTATCTATCTATCTTTCTATATGTCTATCAGTATATTAATCTATATGTCAATTTGCTTATCATTCTATATGCCTACCTGCCTATTTTTCTAGCTGCCTATATGTCTGTCTATCTATTTGTATATTTATTTATATATTTGTCTCTCTATCTATCTTTTTATATATAAATAAATAAATAAATAAATAAATAATATATATATATATATATATATATATATATATATATATATATATATATATCTGTATATCTATCTATCAATATATTTATGTATCTATGTATCTATCTATTTATCTATCTTTATATAAATTGATATATCTATTTTTCTATCTATCTAATTATCTAAATATTTTTTTATCTATCTATCTATTTATCTATCTATCCAATAATTTATCTATTTATCTATATATCTATCTATCAATTTGTCTATCTTTTTATCTCTCTATCTATCAATCTGATAATCTATCAATTTATCTATATAACTATCTATCTATTTGCCTATTTTTATGTATCTATTTTTTATATCTGACTATCTATCTATCTTTCTATCATTCTATTTCTTTGTCTATCTATCATTCTATCTATCTATTTATCAATCTTTCTACATGCCTATGTATCTATATAACTATATATTTATCAATCAATCAATCAATCAATCTAATCTATCTATCTACATATCTATTTTTCTATCTATATATCTATTTGTCTATCTATTTATTTGTCTATTAGTATATCTATATATATGTTTACCTTTCAATATATCTATTTGTCTATTTATTTGTTTGTCTATCTATCTAACAATCTATTATTTTTTCTTTCTATATATCTATCTTTCTATCTATTAGTCTGTAAAACTATCTAACTATCTTTAGATCTATTTGTTTAGCTGCCTATCTATCTATGAATAAATCTCTCTATTTGTAATATTTGTCTATCTGTCTATCTGTCTATTTGTAATATTTGTCTATCTGTATTTCTCTTTATCTCTCTATCTGTCAATTTGTCTATCTGATTATAAATATATCAATCGATCTATCAATCTACCTATCAATCAAACAACCTATCTAACTATCTATCAGTCTATCTATATATCTGTCTATCTATCTATCTAATTATCTATTTATCAATCAATCAATTTATCTATCAATATATTTATCAAACTATCTATCGCTCTATCTACCTATCTTCCTATGTATATCTCTATCTAACTACATATCTATCTATCTATCTACTTACCATTCTATCAATCTATGTATCTATCTATCTATCTATAGATATGTATACTTATATATTTATCTAGCTATTGCCCTTATTGTTTATATTTATATCTGTATATCTAACTATCTATTTATCTATATGGATATCTATATATCTATTTTGGTATCTATCTATCTATCTATCTATTTATTTATATTTTATCTATCTATCTGTCTATCTTTTTATTTGGCTATCTATGTATATATTTATTTTTTTATCTATCTATCATTCTATCATTCTATCTATCTATCTATCTATCTATCTATCTGTTTATCTATTTATCAACTTTCCATTATTTCTATCTTTTTAAATATCTATCTATGTATTTGCCAATCAATTTATCTACTTGTCTATATGTTTATCTTTTTAAATATCTACTTGTCAATCTGTCTATCTACTTGTCAATCAGTATATCTGTCTATCTATCTAGCTATCTGTCTATCTATTAATCTGTTTATCTACATATATATATATATATATATATATATATATATATATATATATCTATCTATCTATCTTTTAATATGTCTATTTATTTATCTGTCTATCTTTTTATATGTCTATATGTCTATCTGTCTATCTATCAGTATATCTCTTTATCTATCTATCAGTCTATCTATTTATCTTTATATATATATATATATCTATTTATTTATCTCTATGTATATGTGTCTATTTATCTATCTATCTATTTGTCTGTCTGTCCATCTATCTATCTGTGTATTTATCTATTTGTCTATATGTTTATTTATCTATCTATCTATATATCTATCTGTCTGTCTTTCTATCTATCAGTCAATCATTCTATCTATCTATTTTTCTATCTATCGATGTTCTATCTATCTTTTTTTAAGATTTGTTTATTAATTATAGCCCTTTCTTTTGGCGGAGGAATACCCTTTTTACAAGCTAAATCTACCCTTTCCCCTCTTACATCCTTTCCCATTTTCAATAAAATAAACTTTTAATTTACATGAATATTTCCTAATTGAAACATAACAACTAGGTTCCCTTTCTAATTGGGCCTTCCTTTGCTTCTTTTTCCTTGATCTTTATTCTCTTTTCTTTTTCCATTTAGCTTCGCTCTACTTCTTATATCAGGTGCTATTTTGCCTTATTCCTGCTTTCACTTGTTTTGGCCGTATCTTTTCTATATTAACACTAAATTCCTGCAACAACAAAGAAAAGAAAGCATTTCCAGAGTATAACTTATTCCCTCTATTTACCTTTTTGTTTGATCCACTTGAACCTAACATTTAGTCCTCTTTGCTATTTTTCCCATTGTGCTGATTTGAGGCTTTATCTGCTCTTCATATCCTCTGCCATTCATTTAATCTGAAGTCACCTTCTTCTTCCCCCACTTGGACGGGTTCTGATCTGATTAGTGCAACATCTCTTCTCCCTGATTCCTAATCTAGACACTAATAGTTCCTAGCACCTATTGACTTAAATAAAATAACACATGCCATTACTTCCTTTTTCCAAAAACAGACTTTTACAGACATCAATACAATATAGACTCTATTACTTAAACTAACATAGACACTTGTTCAGACTCCCTGCCAGATCCTCTTGCTTTTCCTATGCTGTAGAAAAATACATAAAATGCAAACCAAAACAAAGAGCCAATTCCAAAATAGACCACTGCTATATCTTATCCTTATTTATATTTCATCTTAAATCTTTTTTATATATCGTGCGGAGACAGAAATTCCTCCACACAGCAAACTATACCCCCCTCATAACAATTAAATTCATTATTAGATTTTACAATTTTTCACCTAAATATTCTTAAATTCTACGCTTTAATAAGAGCAAATTCCCAACCTTTTCACTCTTAGGTATGGGAAGGCAAGTTTAGCCAGTCTTGCCAAACCCTTTAGTTTTTCTAGCGAGGTAGTCTGCTAGTGCATTGGCCTCCCTATAAATATGTAAAATATTTGCATTTAATTCATTAACAAGATTTTTTATTATTTCAATCTCCTCCTCATACTTCCATAACGATACTTTTTTTATTACCAAATTAACTAAAGTCAATGAATCTACATGTATATATAGGTTATTAATGCCTAGCTCTTTACAGATATACATCCCTTTTTTTAATGCAATAATTTCTGAGTGAAGAGCTGAGGAAGCTTTACCTGAAAGAGTAAATGCATTAATGATACTCCCTTGATAATCTCTTATTGCCCCTCCTCCTCCTCCTGCCCCTATATCCCTATTAAAGCTACCATCCGTGTTAAGGGATATCTTTCCTTCAGGGGGTTTACTCCAACTTATGCTCTTTACCCTGTGTGTCTTAGTCTTATTAATAGTGAGTGACCATGTATTTTTGAGTTTTCTAACCATATCTATATTCTCAACTTTCAAGGGTTTAATATTAGATATATTACTGATTTCCTTCCTAATATCTTTTATTATTTCAACTGAATTCATTCTGATTCCCTCAAATTTACTCTTGTTTTGAGCTTTCCATCGTCTCCAAATAACAACGTGTGAGGGATTTTGAGTCAGCCAATTGCTAATAGGACTTCTTGAAGTATAAGTTCCCTATTTTTTAATTTTTTCTATTAACCCTTCATGTTTGCTACTTATTTGATTCAATTTCTCTAGCTCTTTCCAGACTCTTGCTGCTATCCTTTCTTCCAAAAATAAATGGTTGATAGATTCTTCTGCTTCCTGGCAGCAATCACATCTTGATACCATTTTTATTCCTTTTCTTTGAATATTACTATTTACTAGTAAAGCTTTAACAAGTACTTTCCATGTAAGCGAACTCATTTTTTGCGGAATGTCCGCTTTCCAAGCCCATATGCTTGTGATGGTTTATTCTTTGTGATTAGTTCTTTTACTGATTTTAAAGTAAAATTCCCTTGTGGGTTCAGTGTCCATTTCCATCCGCTCTTTTTCAATATCGAATATGATTCTACTATTTCTTTTTGTTTTTCTATTGATTTCCAAATATTTGAAGCCTTATTTAGACTCTTAGTCCTAGACCCTTCATATTTAGCTTTCATGAACTTTTCCCACAGACACTCACCTTCTTTTAACCTCCAGCATCATTTGCAGTCCCATGCTGTGGCCATGTCCTGCAGTCTGATGATGCCCAAACCAGCCTTCTCTTTTGGGAAGCATATATAATCCCAATTCTTCCAGTTAAGCTTAAACTTACCCTATTTTTTCCCCCATAAAAAGTTAGCCATGTCAATTTCCAGTTTCTTAATAAATTTTTTAGGTGGATCAATAGCTTCTAAGATATGTACCAGCATGCTTTGGAGAACGTGGGAGATTAAAGTAATCCTACCCCCGAAACCTAGTAGCTCCTCCTTCCAACCTGCTATTTTCCTTCTTAATTTTTCTTGTAATGATGTTAAATAATTCTTTCTCATTCTACCCTCATATATTGGGCAGCCTAGATACATTAAAGCCCCTTTATTTTGGATAAATCCAGTAATTTTTATAATCTTTTGGACCACTTTTTTTGATGTTTTTGATGATAAAAAAAACTGACTTTTCTTTTTATTTACAACTTGCCCCGTATCTTTTTGAAAATTGTAAAATATCAATAAGATTCATCAGTGATCTGGAAGTTGCATTGGTGAAAATTATGAGGTCATCCACATACGCTAGACAACCTATTCTAGGAGTATTAATTGGCTGTCTAAACGGAATGATCTTACCCGCTGCCATTCTTTTATTTAAATTGCAAATTAATAATTATAAATAAATATCGAATAATAAAGGAGACAGGGGATCCCCTTGTCTTAAACTTTTTTCGGTTTAAATTCCTCTTCTTTCTGACCATTTACAATAACTTTTACCCATACACTTGTGACACATCTATATATTTAATCTATACATAATTCAGAGAAGCCAAACTTTCTCAATACAAAACAAAGTGTGTCCCATTCAATTCTATCAAATGCTTTAGACAAATCCAGTTTTACATCTAGATTATTTCCACTTGTTTTAACAGCTATCTATTTCATCATTTCAGCTGCCAATTTTATATTTTCAATCATTAACCTATTTTTAACAAAACTCATTTGCTCCTGCAATATTATTTCTAGTAAATAGTGCTTAACCTCCTTTGTAGAATTTTTGCTAGAATTTTATATATAGCATTACATAAGCTAATAGGCCTATAGTCTTCACATATTTGTGGTGATTCCTTCTTTGGAATTAGCACAATAAACAAATTAGCCCATGCCTTAGGTATATCCGCACCTACAAAAAAACTTGCAACTACAGAAACAAGCTCTTTTTTAAGAGTATTCCAACTAGTCTGGAAAAAGAAATTATTCCAACCATCCGGTCATGTTGCACTATCCTTATCCAAGCAAAATATAGCATTTTTAACTTCTTCTTCATCCGGAATCATTTCAAACTTATTATTTTGTTCCTTTGTAACAGATCTTTTATTTTCTTTCATTAATCAATCACCTTCGTGAATAATTGAGCCACATAAATCTTTTTTAAAGAATTCATCAAAGATGTTTCCTAATTTTTTATCTTCTTCTACCCAGATTCCCTAATCATATTTTATACCTTTATTTTGTTCTTATGAGTTTTGATTTTACACATAGTATGAAAAAATTTAGTATTTCTATCCCCATCTTTAAGCCATTTAATCTTCACTCGTTGTTTCCAGTAGATTTCTTACATATGTAATCTAAGCCTCAATTTTCCTTTGACTTTACTTAGTTTGTTTCTGATTTCTTCATTTTGGGATTTTTCATATTCTAATTCAAGTTTCTCCACTTCTTCCTCCTCCTCCTTTATTTTTTGGTTTATATTGCCAAAAACATCTTTATTCAATAAGTTTAAGCATTTTTTTAATCTATATAGCTTACACGTTAGAACCTGCATAGGCTTTCCTATAACTGGCTCTATCCATGATTCTCTCACCACCTTTTCAAATTCTGGGTGCTTTACCCACATATTTTGAAATTTAAAATTCCCCGTAGTATACTGACTCTTATTGATGAAAATGAGCAATGGATTATGGTCAGAGCAAGTTTTTTTTAATGTCTGAGCCCTGTAACCCCCTGAGAGGCTACCCACTTCGCATTACACAGAACCCTATCTAACCTTCCCCAGATTGCCTCTCTTTTCTGCCAGTTATTACACCAAGTATAGCTTGAACATATAAAATCCACTTCCATCAGATTTGTACTAGTGATAATGTTATTAAATTTTTACATAGCTACTTTGTCTGGGATTTAACCTCATTTCTTTTCTTTCACACTTCTAATTACATATGTTTCTATCTATCTATGTGCCTACCTATCCATCTTTCTATCTGTTGATCTTTCTATCTATCTATCCATCTATCTATTAGTTTATTAGTTTATCTATCTATCTATATGACTATCTATTTATCTATCTGTCTATTTGTATATCTATCTATCTATCTATCTGTCTATTTGTATATCTATCTATCTTTATATATATATATATATATATATATATATATATATCTATTTATCTCTCTCTCTCTATCTATCTCTCTATCTAATTATCTTTCTATCTATCGATCATTCTATATATTTTTCTATCAGTCAATTTAACTATTTGTCTATATATATATATATATATATATATATATATATATATATATGTCTGTCTATTTTAATATATGTTATTCTATCAATCTATGTATTCATCTATTTATTTATATATTTATTTATTTGTATATCTATCTATTTATTTATCTAATTATCTATCTGTCTATCTATCTATCTGTTTATCTTTCTATCTGTCTATCTCTCTATTTGACTATCTTTTATCTGTCTATCTATCTATTTATTTATGTATTTATTTGTCTATCATTCTATCATTCTATCAATCTATTTTTCTATCTATTTATCTATCTATATATTTATCTATTTCACTACTTGCCTATCTATCTATTTTTTATATATTTATTTATATTTCTTTCTATTTGCATATCTATCAAACTTTCTTTCTATGTACATATCTATCTATCTATCTATCTTTCTAACTATATATGTCTGTCTATTTATCTATCAATCTATATGTTAATCTATCTATCTATTTATCTATCTGTTTATCTATCTATCTATCTATCTATCTATCATTCCATCTTTTTATCTATCTATATATCCATCTATCAATATGTCTATTTGTCTATATGTATCAATATACCTATATTTCTATCTAGCTATCTATCTATCTTCTTACATACATATATATATTTATATATTTATATATTTATTTATTAATTTATATGTCTATCTACATATTTACCTATATATCTATCTATCTATCTATCTCTCAATTTGTCTCTCTTTCTATCTATAAATTTGTCTATTTGACTATCTGCCAATTTATCTCTCTATCTATCTATTTTTTTGTCTTTTTGCCTATTTATTTATCTTTATATCTTTCTACACTATAAGAAAATACCCAAATAGCTATGGAGAAATCCCTAGCTATATGAAATTTTTCTTTCACAAAATAGAGTAATAACACATTAACACTAGAAATTTTACCAAGCTAATGTGGTAGTCACAAAAAATTAGCGTGGGAAAAATTCACCAGCAAATTTTTTAATGACAGAAAATTCATTTGCTAAGTATATCTTTTTCCTTACTAAGTTTAATTGTAATTAAGAATAATAATTAATAATTTTCGAATAAATAAGCACAAAAACATCCTTAGCTAAATTAGTGAGGGAAAAATCCCTAGCTATTTTCATTCAAAATCAATTTTCACAATTTTAATTTTTTACAAAAAATTTGATTACATATTTTTATTATTTTATATAAAATAAAATAAAAACATACACTATAAACCATTTTTTATAATTATCAAAACCCAAAAAAAATCAGAAATAATTATGATACAAATGTTACATGGTTAAAACAAAAACATAACATATGTATATAATCATTTAAAACTAAATCATCATCTTCATCATTAGCTTGTACATTTGTGCATGGCTCTCCTATGCGGGTTGTCTACTGGAACTTGGTGTGCTATCTCTCTCATCAAGATTTCTAACTGTGACTTCATATAGTTCATCTATTATTACATTACATTCTTCATTTCTTTCATCTCATCATTCACTTCTTTTTTTTCCTGCATACACATCAATTCAAACTTAAACATTAAGAGAATATATATATATATAGATATCTATATACATACATACATATATATATATATATATATATATATATACAAACATATATATACTTACATATATAGAAGCTAATACAAGGAAAAACAAAAACAAGAAATACTTAGTCATGAAAAAACAAGCAACAAACAATCCAACGCCTAAAAATTTGAGAATTTTTTAAAAAATGTTACATGCATAAGAAAATAGTGGAAAGAATGAAGCCAATTATGATGCCTTTAACTTAAAATATTTCAAATCACCTCTAACTAATGTCATGCAATTTTAAACAAATAAAGACTAAATGTGTCAAAGCAATTCTAGTGTCATACAAAAATACCAGCACTATTATGTGCCAACTGATGTGGACACTACTAACATTGACCACCATTTGGTTCTTGATTATAGGAATCACATCATCACACATTGAATGGTCACACCATGCCCAAAATTTTTATGAAATAGCAAAGCAATGTCAATTTCCACATCAATAATAAGTTTGAACTATCACTGTCACTACAAAATAGTAATGTATATTGACTATTATCAGCATCACAGGTTAAAAGTTCACCATCATCTACATAGCTCGACACCACTATTCACATTTATGCCACATAAATCAAGTGCTAGTGTGGCAAGTGCCATGTGAAAGTGTGCATTGTGGATGTGCTTATATCTGATAAAGGTGATGGTAATGATGTTAATGATGGTGATGGTGATGGAGATTGAGATGGTGATTGTGATGTTGAAGTTTGGATATTTTTGTATGAGATGGTACTAACTTTGCAACAAATGTAAAATATTAGATGAATTTCATTCATTTTTATGTTCACGTCCACCTCCACCAAGCCCACGTCCTTTAGGTGTCATCTATTGTACAAAAAATAAAAACATATAAAAAATAATAGATATATGATGAACACCCATCATTTTAGAATAATACAGACCAATGAATTTCAACAAAATTTAGAAAATATTTGATAATATAATATTATACTACAATAATAATAGTTTAATTATCGGCATCACAATTATCCTCCAATGGATCTCCCGACATTTTGTCTAATTCTGATGAAAGTTCCAACTCATCTTTAGATAGAAAATGATCATCTTTAATTTCTATTAGGCTACCATATGAGTCATATAAGTTTTCTGGATCTTCATCTACATACACAGGCTCAATATTATTTATGTCATCTTTTTGAAATGCCAGTGGAATAGCTAGGTTTGCACTTCTTTGTTGAGATGTTGGTACATTAAAATTTGAGCAAGCTTTAATTTTGAAAATCACCCAATAGTTACTCTTATCATGAGATAAACTCATATATGTACAATAATATATTTGAGTGGCTTGAACTATCATAATAAATGGCTATTATTGATTATATCTATGTATATAGTTAACATCCACTAGCTTATAATCCAAATGAATCTTTATACCCACATTTCGTGTAGGATCAAACCAATTGCACTTTAATAATACAATCCTATTATTTTTCAGTTCAGGATACTCCAACCCAATAAATTATGTGAGTTGACCATAATAATCAATCTCATCTACACTATAACTTATGTCTTTAATGCATACACCACAATTCATTGTTGTTTTAGAAGAACCATACCTAATTGTGTGAAATTTATATCCATTGACAAAATACCTAGGATAAGTTGTCACATGCGACCTTTACTTAGATTCTGAATGAATATATTGGAATCTCCATTTGAAGGATCATTTTCCTGTAGCATAAATTAAATAAATGATGTTAATAACTAAAAGATACTAATAAATCAAATAATTCAAAAAATTAAAACTTAATAAATCTCACATAGTTTCTGAACCAATTCACAAATTCTATTTCTTGCATATAATTGACCTCATGGCTAGAAATGGTTGGATGTCTGTATTAACTACTCAACATAAACACTGCAAAAATATAAATAGAGGGAGAACAAAGTATATCAATTTTTAATTATTCCTTTTATGGAAAAAATTAAACTATGATTAAACCTACAACAATTTTGGGTATACATACTCAATATATGGTGGATCCTCTTCACAATTAAGTAAAACATAGCTCTGGGTTGCTTTGTACTCTTCATCTATCATACATCTTTTTTTTCTCTTCCAAATGCTTTTCCAGGGTGCTTGAAGATAGATAGCTTATCCATAGAATCATCTTCTACAATCACATGGCCTTTATCAATCCGAGGTACATTTCTATTTTTTCTAATGACATGATCCTCCAAATAATAAGAACAAAAAGATGATGCTTCTTCTACTAAATATACATTGCAAATTGAACCTTCAACTCTTGCCTTGTACTAACATTCAATTTCAACTTATGAAGTTACCTACAACTATAATGTTAGGTTACAATTATATCAAATTACAATATTAATTAATGCTTGAAATAATAAAACACCACTACTTATATTTATTTACCTCTCAAAAGGATACATCCACCTATATTGCACTAGCCTAGCTATCCTTGCTTCATATGGCAATAGAACCAGAAAATGATCTATTTATTTAAAAATGCTCGGTGAGAATATCCATTCAAACTTACAAATAATAAGAGGTAAGTTATTCACCAGTCTCACCATGTCAGCTTTCTTGATTGTGGTTGTAGTTAGCTATTTGAAGACCAAATTAAGTTATATAAGGACCTTCCAAATACTTAAGAGAAGAAATTCACGAAATACAATTGGTATTATTCTCTTCATAAATATATAACAGTCATGATTTTTCATTCCAAATAACTTAAGATTTTTCATATCCACACATCTACTCATATTTGATACATATCCATCAAAGAATTTCAAAATTTTAACTCATTCATACAATGTCTATCTTGCCTTCTTATCTTGTGTGTAACAAGCTTTAGAAATTTTTCTATTGCTTTATTCAGTTTCAATTCAAGACACTAATAGTAATCATTCAACTCTTGTCTTGATTTTAAAGTATGCTTTGTTTTTCCATCTAGATTAAGAATAATGTTGAAAACATTGGCAAACACATCTTTTTCAATATGCATTACATCCATGGTTTGATGAATTAAATTGGACTTCCAATAAGGCAAGTCCCAAAAAATTCTATGTTTCCTCTAGCCAAATATTTTTTATATTGGAGTATTAGTTTCAGTAGCATCCTTTTCAATTACTTTCTTCAGACCCACACTTTAAATCTCTTTCGTAATATCATCTTTTGAATGAACAACTAGTGCAACAACCATCACTAATTTATTTTTTTGAAATGCAGTTCTATTTCAATGGAATGGATGATTCATAGGTAGAAACTTCTGATGGTTATCAAACCATGATTGTTTACGACTAAATTTGAGGAAAAATGCATCAGGCTTATCCATGCAATACGAGTATTCTAATCATCCTACAGTACTTCAACCATACAATATTGAATTTGTAGGAAAATCACTTACCGTCCACATAAGGGTCACTCACATAATGAAATTTTGCTTTTTTGGGATATCATATATATACATGCAAACATACCACAAATGATTTAACTCTACTATAATCGGCTGTAAGTACATCTAGCATGTCTTTCACATTATTTGGCCCTAGAACCAATATTTACAAAAACATTTATTGCTCCTTCATACTCAACGATTGAGGCAAATTATAAGGTGTCACTATCACTGGCCATGATGAATACTATTGTCTAGATTGGCCAAATGGCTGAAATCTATCAGTGTAAAGACTCAATCTCACATTTCAACTTTCAGCTGCAAAATCATGATGTATATAATTAAAATGGTTCCAAGCAAGTGAATATGATGGATGATGCATCACCAGTTATTCAACCTCATGCTCAGAATGCCACCTCATATCATGTGTTGTAGCATTTGATACATATATTCTCTACAATCAAGGAATTAAAGTGAAGTAATACATCTTATTAAATGCAACTTTATCTTTTGTCATATATCTGCAACATAGGGTACCTTCTTAAACTAATGATTATCACAAACCTTACAGCTAATTAAATCACTCACCACCACAATATAACATAGATCCATTAAAACAACAATCAATTTTTTCTACTGGTAGTTCTATACCTCATTATAAATTTTTAGGGTTGTAAAAGTTGTTAGTGACTAAATTATTATCTGTAACAATCTTTTTCATCAGTTCTGTCACCTGGTCAAATAATTGCTTAGACATATTATTTTCTGACTTGATGCTCATGAGTCGAGCCACAAGTAACAATTGCGAATGTGTTTTACAACTAGGCCACAACTCATTATATGTAGCTTTAAGGATATCATAAAATTTCTGAGCTTCAGGATTAGGTGGTTCATCCATGTAATCCATATTTAATTCAGCACCAGCAGCTTCCATGCCATTCTATGGTAAGTGTTTGATGCTTCTTCAACACTTACATACGATTCAGTACCCTCATTTCAGTCAATGTTCATAGCCATTTTACTTTCTCCATAATAAATCCAAACAAAATAATTTGGTACAAAGCCATATTTAGCCACATAGTATCTTATAATGTTTACATCATGAAAAGGCATATTCTGACACTTGTAGTTATTAAATGGACACTTAATTTTTTTTCCATCGATCCATCTCAATTGACTACATGCAAAGTTAATGAAAGTTTCTAGCCCACTCAAAAAATCTTGATTCAAAATTTCATTCATAAACTTTTTGTACATGCACTAACGATCTGAACTCATTTGCCCTATTATATTTGTAAAGAAAAATGCTCAATCATTATTCTAAATTAAACATTCTATGACTACAAAATATACCAATAATTAAATAAAATCACTTATAGATGAATATGCAAATATAAAATATCATGAATATCGAGGCAATGCATTTGTAGAATCTACATGAAGAAATAGAGCATTTTTTAGCATGTTAAAGATTAATAGATACCATGCTATTACTAGATGAAATGAGCAAATTATGTGAATGGACAAGAAAGGAAAGCAAAAAAGAAAGGAATTAAAAGTTTGAAGGAGTAAGCTTCTCACTTCTCAATGAAGATCAAATAGCATAATTTTTACTATGATTCAACTCAATCTTTGAATATTAAAATAAAAAAGAAAGAAAAAATAAATGGAATGAAGATCCAATTCCAAGAAATCTTGGAAAATTAATTAATGAAGAATTAATACATGAACAAAAATGTATTTGGACTTGAAAACATATCACACAAAGTATTCAACTAGAATACATAGATGTGAAGAAAGCCACAATTACAGATTTCTAGCCTTACAAATATAGACTAATTAGAGATACAAAGAATTACATACATTAACATTAATATTATTTGTGGAAAACTGCAAAAAAAAAGAAAGTTTGTTTAAAAAAACTTACATACACCTCAATGTAATACCTAATCAATATGAAGGATGAGAACATATTAATTTAGCAAAAATTTAAGATATATCCATCACTTATATACTAGTGATTAATGATTTTGGTACTTGTAATGATTTACCATGAAAATCCAGATTAATACTGTGTTCATGAGGAGGATCTTCGACCATTTATATAATTGTGGTAATAACTTCAATTTACATGATATTATACAAACACAAATATCTACTATATAATTTCAATGAAAAATTCAATATATGGTGATATTTAGGGTAGAAGAAGAATTTCGAAATAACAAATAGTAGAATCAAAACACACCCTTAGCAGTTGCAATGGTCTTGTGGACAGTCGAATTAAAAATGTTCAGTATTATTTAATTTTTAATTTAAGACTATAAAATTAAAATGATAAAATAATATTGTTGTTGTATTCCAATATATTTCAATAATATTAAATTAAGCATATAAAAATATTTTAACAACTCTCATTTATGAGTAATAATGTTTGATATTACTCAAAATTCAATTAGAATAACAAAATCTAAGTCTTTTGATGCATTTTAAAGTTTTACAAATGTATTATATATATATTGATGATTTATATTTAATTATATTTATTACAAGTTATTTTAAAATGTAACAAATTTTTTAATAAGAATAAATGGTTTAAATAAAAATTTAATGAAGTTCAATGATGCTTGATATGTTTGTTAATATTCATGTCTCAGTTTTTTTTTTCAATTAATATAAATGAGCTTGGATAATAATCGATATTTTTTAACATTATTTCACATGTGTTCAATAAAATATATAATATACACACACAAAAAAACATATATATATATATATATATATATATATATATATATATATATATATTATAAACATCAATTAAATGTGGGTGGATGTGTGTGTGTGTGTGTGTATTTACACATCATAAACTAATAACTCGATACACTGATTCTCGAGATAGATGTGAGCCTCATTGGAGGTTGCAAGTTCAAACTCCATGAGCTACTAAAAAAATTGCAAGTATAACAAATTATGCATAATATAGTTATATTTAATTATATAGAGTTTTATATAGGTATACAAATAATAATAAATAGTTATACACATATAGTTAAACATAATGTTGTATGTTGTTATACATGTAATTATAAATATAGTTACATGTGATTAAACATATAGTTACACATCTAGTTATACTTATATTTAAACATGTAGGAATATATATTTTTTTCATATAATTTTATTTATTTATACATATAGTTATGCATAGGTATAGATATAGTTAAATACATTTTTATATACTAATATATAAAAATGTATGTTAAATATATATTGTTAATTATATATTTAAATATAGTTATGTATAAAGCTTTAATAGTTATACATAGTAAAAGACAATTAATTATAGTTATATGTTCTTATACCTATAGTATATTTAAGTATAAATAGATTTATATATAAATATATTTAATTATACATATAGTTATAAATATGTATGTAGTTAAAGATATAGTTATATATAATGTTTTTATAGTTATACATATAGTAAATTACAATTATATATAGTTATGTATTATTATATGTATAGTATATTTTGTTAGAAATATAGTTATATAGAATTATACATATAGTTATAAATTATTATATAGTTAAAAAATCATTATATATAGTTAAATATAGTTATAAATATAGTTTACATAGTTACAAATATAATTAAATATAGTTATAAAGAGTTTTATATAGTTATACAAATATTTATAAATAGTTATACATATATAGTTTAACATATAGTTATTTATATGTTCTTATAAGTTTTAATTATAATTATAGTTACATGTGTAATTGCACACATAGTTATACATATAGTTACATATGTAGTTATACATGTTGTAGATGTAATTAAATATATTTTTCCATGTAATTATATATATTTAGACATGACGTTATGGATAGGTATTAATGTAGATATATACATTTATATATAATTATATTTTGTTATACATTTTGTTAAATACATTTATATATAGTTTTATATTATATATATATATATATATATATATATATATATATATTAAATATATGTTGATATATTTATATTTAGTTATGTATACTATTTTTATAGTTAAACATATAGTAAAATACAAATATATATATTTATGTGTTATTAATCTTGGGATCATCTTATTTACAAAATTTATTATGTAAATATTAAATATGTTGTTATATACACACTGCTCACCACAAACACTAACCCTCTCTTTGTGACTAACACATCCATGGAAAAATACACACAGCCACAATCCTGTCTGTGTGGCAAAATAGATTGAAAAAAGATGAACACATCCGTGTTGAGAACTAGTAAGCCAGGTTTATTGGAGAATATACATAAGCTAGTAAAATATGAAATTGGAAAAAAATATTAGAATCAAAACAAACACTACTGCATTATGATAAGTGATGAAGAGAAAGGGTAGAAGGCACACCTCGAATCGATAAGAAACTCACAGCTGAAGTAAATACTCTTTTCCACTATTAGGTTTTGTTTTGATTTATCCGTGTTGAGAAAGAGAGGCAGATAACACTAGTTAGAGACTTAGAGTTTTCTCTTGACAACAAGATATGGTTTTTTAAGTTTTAAAATTTCATAAATGTTTTAATTATTAATTAGCAAAACATTTAATAAACAATAAATATATATAAAACATATATCCTCACCTTTTTTTTACTTAATAAATTATTTTCAATAATTTAATGTCTATGTAGCAAGGCACACATAAAAAACAAACACCTTATAATTTTTAAATATTAAATTGATTAAATAATAAATATATAAATAATTTCTAAAAATAGATGTTTGGCCTTCCAACTAGAAAAATAAATTAAATGGCTTCAAAATTTATAAACTACATATAGCAAGGCACACATGAAAAGATGATAAATCTTCAAGCCACTCTCCTAAGAATTATAAATACTCTTTATGTTAAAAAAATATATAAATATATATATTTTATGGTGATAAATTTTTAAGAATTCATATTAATTTTTATGAAGATAATAAGAAATATTTGTAAAGGCATAAAATTTCAAATTATTTGATAAAATTTAGAATTTATAAAATTCTAAAAATTACTTAAAGCGAGAAGATCATTAAAAAATGTTATATTAATTATGTTGAAAAAGACGGAATATTAAAAGAGAATAGTAAAAATTTTACTCAATTGTTTAATTCTTATAAATTTTAGTAGGGGCATACATATAGAGGTGTCAAACGGCCCGGGCTGGACCGGCCCATATTTTTTTGAGCACGAGCATGCCTTCGTGCCGGGCCAGGCACGGCATGGTTACTGTACCGTGTCGTGCATGGCCGACACGGTTTAAAATAACCGTGCCCGGCACTGCCCGCAGGCACGGCAGGCCGTGCCATGCCTTGCCTGATTGATAGACTAATATATAGACTAATAGATAGTTAAATAGATAGATAGATAGATAAACAGATAGAAATACAAATAGATAATCAAATAGAATGGCAGGAAGATAGTTTGATATATATATATATATATAGTATTTGACTGATAGATAGATAGATAGAAATATAGATACATATATAGATAGATCAATAGACTGATTGATAGATAAATAGATAGATTCATAGACAAATAGATTGATTGATAAATAGAAAGATAGATAGATAGATTTATATATAGATTGATAAATAGATATATAAAGATATAGATAGACAGATATATAGGTAGATAGATAAATAAATAGATAGATAGACAGATAGATATAAACATAAATAGACAAATAGAAAGATAGATTGAAAGAAAGACTAAAAGGTAGATTGATATACAAATTGATAAAAATATTGATAGATAGACAGATAGATAGATAGACAGATTGATATATAGATAGATAGACAGATGGATACATAGATAGATATAAAGATAGATAAAAAATAGATAGAAAAAATAGATAGATAGACAAATATATATAGACAAATAGATAGCTAGATAGATAGATATACAAATATATAATTAGTTAGATCGATAGATGGATAGATAGATATAAAGATAGATAATAGATAGATAAAATTTTGACAAAAAGATAGACAGCTAGACAAACATCCAGATAGATAGATAGATGGTTATACAAATAGATAGAAAGTTGGATAAACAAATTGATAGATAGATTGATAGTCAGAGATAGATAGATATATAGATAGACATATAGATAGATAGATTATTAGATAAAAATATAGACAGATAGATGGACAAATAAATAGATAGACCGATAGACAAATAGATAGTTAGATATAAAAATAGATTGATAGATATATAGACATATAGATAGATATATATATATATATATATATATATAGAAAAATAGATAGACTGATAAATAGACAGATAGATATATACTGATAGAAAGACATATCGATCAGTAGATAGTTAAATATATAGATATATATATATATATATATATATATAAACATATAGATCGACAAATAGAAAGACAGATAGATATAAAGATTGATAGACAGATAGATGGATGGACAAATAGATAGATAGATAGATAGACAAATAGACAAATAGATAGATAGAAAGGTTGACATATAGATAAATAGTTGGATAGATAGATTGAAAGAAAGATTGTAAGACTAAATGATAGACAAATAGAAAGTGAGATAAATAGATAGATCGATAAATAGATATATAAACAGATAGAAATACATATAGATAGGTAGATAGATAGACAAATAGATAGACAAATAAATATATAGATAGATAGATATATAAAGAGATAGATGGATAAATAGAAATAAAATAAATAGCTAGATAGACAGATAGATAAATAAAGAAATAGACAAACAGACAGAGAGAGAGAGATATATATATATATATAGGAAAATAGATAAGAATATAGATTGACAAATAGATAGACAGATAGATTGATAGATTGATAGAAAGAGAGATGGACAAACTAAATAGATAGATTAATAGACAGATATATAGACATAAAGATAGACAAATAGATATAAAGATAGATAGTTAGATATATAAATAGAGAGATAGACAGATAGATAGACAGGTAGATAGACTGATAGATAGATAGTTAGATAGTTAGATAGTTAGATATATAGATACAAAGATAGATAAAAGAAATATAGATAGATAAACACATAAATAGATAGATAACTATATAGACATATAAATAGAAGGATAGACAAATAAATAGATAAATAGATAGATAGATAGATATTTAAATAGTTGGATATAAAAAATGATACATAGATTCATAGATAGATTGATAAATAGATCGATAAATAGATAGATAGACAGATAGAAAGATAGAAAGATAGATATAGAGATAGATAAAAAGATACATAGATAGATATATAGATATGAATAAAAATAGAATGATAGATAGTAAGATAAATTAAAGATATTTAGACAAATAAATAGATAGATAGATGGATAGATAAATAGACAGATAGAAAAAGAGATAGATAGACAAATAGATAAATGATAGACATATAAGATAGAATGATAGATACATAGATAAATAGACATATAAGATAGACAAATAGATTAAATGATAGATTTATAGATAGATATATAAATAGATAGATATATTTTACAAATAGTTAAATAAATAGATTGATTGATTGATAGACACATAAATAAATATATTAAAAGACAGAAAGACAGACAAATAGATAGATAGGTAAATATCGAGAGAGATTGATAGATAGTTATACAAATAGATATACAAATAGTTGGATAGAAAGATCGATAGATAGATAAAGAGATTGATTGATTGATAGATATATTATTAAATAGATCGATATATAGGTAGATTGATAGATAAAAAGATAGATATATGATAAAAATATAGATAGAAAGATAAAGATAGTTGGATAAATAGATAGATAAATATAATATTATATAGTCAAATAGACAGATAGATATACAAATAGATAATCAAATAAATTAACATATAGGAATACAAAAAGATAGACAGATATTTAGCAATATAGATCGACATATAGATAGTCATATACATAGATGGATATAGATTGATAGATATATAGATAGATAGATAAATAGACATATTTATAGATACATAGATAGATATATAAATAGAAATGTATAGAAATAGATAGATAATTAGATAGTAGATAGATTGATTGAGAGTTGGATAGAAAGAAAGATATAGTGGTAGATAGATAGATAAATATAAAGATTATTAGATAGATAGATAGATAGATAAATATACAAATACATTAATAAATAGATAGACATATTTATAAATAGATAGAAAAATTCATAAATAGATAGATTGACAAACAGATAGATAAATAGATAGATAGATAGATAGATAATCAAATAGATAGACAAATAGATAAAGAGGTTGATAGACACCTTGATAGGCATATATTTAAACAAATAAATAGATAGATTCATAGATGGATAGATAGATAAATACATAGGCAAATATTTAAACAAATAGATAGGAAGATTTAAAGATTGATTATTAGATAGATTGATAGATAGATTGATATAAAGATTGATAGATAGACTAATAGATAGACAGACAGAAAAATAGATAGATAGATAGATCGATTGATAGATAGACAAACACACACACATATAGTTAGATAGATAGATAGATAGATATATAAATAGATAAACAAATAGATAGACTAATAGATAGATAAATAGATATATATATATATATATAGACATATAGATAGAAAGATAGAAAAGAAGATAGTCATACAAATAGATAGATAGATAGAGAGATATATAGATAATTTAATAAACATATAGATATACAGATTGATAAATATTTATATAAATAGATAGATAGTCAAATAGATAGATAGATAGAAACACAAATAGATAGAGAGATTAATAGACAATTAGATAGAAAGATAGATATACAATTAGAAAAAAAGATAGATAGATAAATAGATAAATAAATAAATAGATAAATAGATATATATATATATAGATAGATAGACACATTGTTAGATAGAAAGATAAAAATATAGAGAGATAGATAGATAGATAATTCAATAGGTTTATCAATTGCTTGATATATATATATAGATAGATAAACATATAGAGAGATATAGAGACAAATAGATAGAGATAGATGGACATATTAATAGATTGATTGACCGATTTATAATTAGATTGATAGTCAAATAGATAGACAAATAGATAGATAGATACCCAGACATATAGGGAGACAAATATATCAATAGATAGATTTATAGACATATAGAAATACATATTGATAGATTGAATAATAGATAGATACTTAGATGGATAAATAGATAGTTAGATAGACTTATAGATAGATAGACTGATTGATAGATAGATAGATACATAAATAATGAAATAGTTAAAAATATTGATAAACTGATAGACAAATAGATAGATAAACAAATAGAAAGACAGATATATTCACGCATAGATAGATAAATATATCGATAGATAAATATACATGTTGATAGATAGAGAGATAGACAAATATATAGAAAGATAAATAGATAGTTAGATAATAGATAGATATAGACACATATATATCGATATATTGATATTTAGATTGATAGTTAGACAAATTGTTAGAAAGATAAATAGACACATAGACAAACTAATGGACATATAGCTATATAGATAAACAAATAGATAGATAGATCGATCCATTGATGGATAGATAGGTAGATAGACAGATAGATAGAAAAATAGATAGACAGATGGATAGATAGAGAGATATATAGATAGAGAAATAGATATATAGATAGTTTGTTAGTTAGATAGAAAGAAAATAGACATATAGATAAACAGAAAGATACATAGATAGATATAAAGATAGATAGATAATTAAATATAAAGATAGACAAACTGACATATAGATAGATAGATAAATAAATAAATAGATAGTCCGATATATATATATATAGATAAATAGACTAATAGATAGATAGATAGAAAGATATATAGTTATCTTGATAGAAAGAAAGAATAGATAGATAGACAAACTAGAAAGACATATAGATAGATAGATAGATAAAATATATAGACAGATAGATAAATATATAGACATATAGATATTGAAATTGATATACATATTGATAAATGGATAGATAAATAGATAGATAGACAAAAGATAGATAGATAAATAGATAGATATATAGATACATAGATATATAGATTGAAGGACAAATTGATAGTTAGATTGGATAAATAGTTATATAGAAAAGAAAGATAGATAGATAAAAAATAGAAAGAAAATAGATAAATAGACAAATAGATAGATAGAAAGATAGAATATAGAAATATAGATAGTCAAATAGATAGACAGATAGATAGACTATAGATATACAGATAGATAGATATATAGTTAGAAAGATAGATATAATAGCTACAGATAGTCAGATTATATAAAAAGTTAGATATATAGAATGAAAGATAGATTGATAGATTGAATGATTGATATATATATATATATAAACATATAAATAGATATAGATAGATAAATCAATAGATAGATAGAAATATAATTAGAAGACACATAGATATACAAATTTATAAAAATAATAATAGACAAATTTATGGGTAGATAGATAGACAAATTAATAGACAGATTGATGGAAAGAAGACAATTTAATAGAAAAATTAATAGATAGATACAAATATATAAACCATTCAAATATAGATATACAGATATACAAATATATATACCTTTCAATAGATAGATAAATACATAGACGAAATCATTCGACAAATAAATAAACAAATATTAAATAGATGATAGATAATAGATAGATAAATAGAAAGATAAATAGATAGACAAATAGATATACATATAGATAGATAAATAGATAGATATATATGTAAAAATATATAGGAGAAAGATAGTCCAATAGATAGCTGATAGATAGTTAGATAGATAGATAGAATAATATATATATAGACATTATATAGATATATAGATAGATAAATATGTAGATTATTAGCCAGATAGATATATAGATGGATATACATATAGATAGATTAATAGACAGATAGATGGATTATTCGA
>JAREIK010006512.1:0-46965 GCA_029783825.1 Sapria himalayana
TCTATCTATCTATTGTCTATCTTTATCTATTGTCTATATGTCTATCTGTCTCTATATCTTTCTATAATGTCTATATGTCTATTTCTATATGTCTATATGGTCCTAGAATCTATAAAGAAAATGTTCAATTAGGTATTTAATTTAAGCTAGGTTCAATCCATAGCTAAATTGTAAGGGATTAGCTAGGGAATAGCAAGGGATTTCTAATTTTTCTTTGAAATAAAAATTTTAAACGGATTATCGAGGGATTAAAGATGGAATAGCCACGTAAATTCTGCACAATGAAAAGTGGAGAATATAGCGACGAATTTAGTGACAGAACTTCCCTAGCTAATTAAATCCAAAATATAGCGACGAAATTTTTCTTGCGAATTAAATCCAAAGTATATCGACGGATTTAGCGACTGAACATTTCTTAGCTAATTACATCCGGAATATTGTGATGGATTTAGTGATGGAATTTCTCTTGTAAATTAAATCTAGAATATAGCGATGGATTTAGCGAAGGAGATTTCCTAGCAAATTAAATTTGGAATATAGTGATGAATTTATCGACTGAAATTCCCTAGCTAATTACATCTAGAATATAGCGACGGATTTAGAGACAGAATTTCCCTAGCTAATTTCATTCGGAATATAGCGACTAATTTAACGATAAAATTTTTCTAGCTAATTTCATCCGGAATATAACGACTGATTTAGCGTTGGAATTTTCCTAGCTAATTTAATCGGGAAAACAACGAGGGATTTAGCGACTAAATTTTCCTAGCTAATAATATCTGAAATATAGCCACGGATTTAGCGACCAAATTTCCCTTGCTAATTACATCCTAAATATTATGACGGATTTAGCAAGGGAATTTCCCTTGCGAATCTTTAATTATTTAATTTTTTAAATTTTTTATTTGTTTTAATATTTTTAATTTTGTTTATTAAATGTATGTTATGGTCTATAGATGAGCAATCCTTGAAAGACACATTCTCCATGTAAAATAATAAAAAAAATTACAAATAAATGATTTTAAAAATAAAAAAATACAAAAAAAAATTATATTAAATAAGGACTAAAATAACTATTTTAATTATTATAAATTTTCTAAAATTTTTAATTAATAAACTTTAAAATTTGTATTAAAGTAATATTAAATAATTAATTCTATAATTATAATAATTTTTTAAGATATTTTAAAAATTAAATGAACGTATATTAAAATTTCTACTAATATAAATGTAAAATAATTCAACGTATGATTAAATAGAAAATATTTTTAAAAATATCTGAATTTACGAATAAACTAGTAAATATTAATATTAATATAATTATAAAAAAATTATGATTATAAGAAACTTTTTAAAAAATAATTAGTATAAAATTTGAAAAATATTGAATTATACTAAAAATTAAAATTTTTTCATTAAATTTTAAAAAAATAAATTAATATTCAAAAAAAAACATAGATGGTTGCCCCTACTAAATTTTATAAGAAATAAACAATTGAGTAATATTTTTGCTATTATCTTTTGATAATCAGTCTTTATTAAAATAATAAATTTAAATTTTTTAAAATATCTTCTCACTTTAAGTAATTTTTAGTATTTTAAAAATTATAAATGATATCAAATAATATGAATTTTTATGCCTTTAAAATTTTTTCATATTATCTTCATAAAAATTAATATGAATTCTTAAAAATTTATAACCATAAAATATATATATTTATATATATTTTTAACATAAAGAGTAATTTATAACTCTTGGAAGAGTGGCTAAAAGATAAATCATCTTTTCATGGATGTCTTATTATATGAAGTTTGTAAATTTTGTAGCTATTTAATTTTTTTTTATTAAAGGCTAAACATTTATTTTTTGAAATTGTTTTTATATTTATTATTTTATTAATTTTATAATGAAAAGTTGTAATGTGTTTGTTTTTCATATGTACCTTGCTACACGCACATGAATTTTGTTGAAAATATTTTGATAATAAATAAAAAAATGTGTCTTTTTGTATTATATATTTTTATTGTTTATTTAATGTTTTTATAATGAAAAACATTTTGGTAATTTTAGTAATTTTGGTAATTTTAGTTGTTATCAAGACTCGAGAGACATCTCTAAGAAGCACCTAAGTACTCTGCAGTTGGCCTCTATTTCTCGACACCAATGCATCAAACCCTAATCGAAGGGTAAGTGGGAATTTCTTATTGATTTGAGGTATGTTTTCTGCCCTAATTCTTCATTGATTATCTTAATTCAAGAGTGTGTGTTTTGGTTCTGTTATTTTTTATTTCGAAATTCTTATTCATTAATCAGGTATGCTTGGATTACTTATATAAACTGATTTGTATACATACTTCATGCATGTGTGATATAATGTGTTCTCATTGTATGGATGTTGATGGTGCACAGTAGGTATGCTGACTTGATTTCCATGTTTTTTCCACTCGACAGTTTTGTGATTTTCGACGTTAATCACAAAATGGATGTTGTTGTTGTGGTTAGCAGTGTCTATATAACAACATGTTAATTTATTAATTAATAAATTATGTAAATATGATGATCCCGAGAGTAATAACACATAAAAATAGTATACATAAACATAACTATATATAAATATAACAACATATATTTAATATACATATATATAGATATATAACTATATATAAATGTATTTAACAATATGTATATCAACATAAAACTATATATACATGTATTTATCTACATCAATACCTATACATAGCCATATGTCTAAATATATATAATAAAATAAAAACTATATATAACTACATCTACAACATGTATAACTACATGCTTCAAAAACTTAATATCCATTCATATTATTCATCTCATTCATAAATGTTTTTTTTGGATATTGTATAAATCTTTATCATTTTTCCATATATTTTTGGAACTTAATTTTAATTTTTTCAAACTTATATGTTTTTTATTGTATTTTTATATGTATGTATAAATCATTATGATTTAATATGTCTAGGGTTTGTATTTTGTTTCACTTAATATGATTTAACTAAAATTGATTTCTAATAAAATATTCATTTCTTAAAATTCATGTTGTAAATTTCAAAACAAATAACAATATGTTTACGTAATTAAATATTATAAAAAAAAATTTTAAAAATATGTGATGTAGTTTCAATTTACAAAGATAAAATTTTAGAAATAAAATTTATTTACAAAATAAAATTTGTTCCTCTTAATAAACAATATGTTATATTTATTATAAATAAACAATGCTTGAAATGTTTTTATTAATTACAAAAAAAACATTGTCATGTATTCAATTTGAAAAAAAAATTTAAAAATAATTATTTAAAAAATAAATTCATATATTTATATGGTCATTTATAGATTTTGAATAAAATCAAAAAGATAATTACTTGTAGAAAAATTTACTCATATATCTATATGGTAAATTGTTTTGTTTAAACATAATTAAAGAAATAATTGATTTTTTACAAAACATTAAAGGCATGTATTTATATGTACTACATTATATTTGTTTGAATATTAAAGTTTCTAAAAATTTATTAATAACAATAAATAATAGGTATAAATTTATCATAGACATTAATATTTTATTAAAATAATTATATAGAAAAACAAAAACAATATTATTTATTTATGAATTATATTTTCATTTTTAACATAATAATAAAAACAAAATAATTTACAATTATGCCAATTTCATTTAAATGAGGATAATTATAGTTATTTTAATATAAATATTAAAAAAACAACTATTTGACTAAAATAGAAGCTTATATATTAAATCATAATTTCATTTTACGCATTAATATGCATCACAAACACACACACACACAAATAATAGTTTCATGTGTAACTTTAAAAATACATTATGTATATAGGTATATGTGTGTGTTTGTGTGGGTGTACATTAGTATATGCATGCATACAAGTATATACACACTACTTTGAAAATGTAGGTACATGTGTGAATATATAAAAAAGTACAAAAATGTGTATGTTGATATATTATGTATAGTAATGTATATGGATGTATAAATATGTGTGTGTGTGTGTGTGTGTCGGGTAGTGTATATGCACATATATATTTATGCATATATACTTGTATGTATAGTTATACATACAAGTATATACACACTTCACCTCAAAATTTGATCAGAGTACTACTTGAAATGATAAGGTTCATTCAATACTACGTACCATGGAGTTACATTTTCATTCAATACTATAATTTGTTCAAATAAAAAAATATATCTAATATCTTCTTCAACAACTCTTCTATCTTTTTTTTCTAGTCTTGATAAGCTATTTTCAATTTTGATTATATGTATATTTCTTATCTAATATCTCTAGTTCAAACTATTGTAATAGTAAAATTCATCAAATCAATCTAGATCTGATATCTTTCTTTTCTATGAGATATTTGATTATAGAATATTTAGTATATACTAGGACTTTGGTTCCCACTAAATATTATATTAACTTGCCAAAAAAAAAGATTGTTGATACAAGTTCTTTCTCTATAGTGGTGTAATTCAATTGGGCATTTGAGAGTGTGTTGTTATCATTTTATATGATAACAACAGAAAATTTAAATTTTGATAGTGTGTTGTTATTTAATTTTTTAATTCATAATTTTAAATTTTTTATATACTAGGTGTGTATGTATATATTTTGTATTTACTTTATGTATATATGTCTCTTCACAAAAATTTCTATTTATATACAATGTGTATATTTATATATTCAATACGAGTGTATATACACATTGTATGTACATTTTATATAAATTATGTAGGTATTTTGTATATTATAATATACAATAATTATATTATGTGTATAAATAGATGCATATAACGATTAAAACATCTATGTTATGTATAATATGTTGATATAATGTTGCAATCATGCTTAGCACTTACCACCTACATACACTGTCTAGGGAACATGGCACAAAGGAGTCCATGGTCCAAGGCCTGCGCCCTTGTGAGGTGAACCAGTTGCCATTACCAAGCCATGACGAGGGCATGCCTGTCTTTCCAGGTTCAAACCCAGGCTATTCTAGGTTGGGCACGTGCCGGGCTAGGCAAAAACCATTCTCATCTTATCTATCTATTTGTAAATCTATCTATCTATCTTTCTATATGTCTATCTATAAATTTGTCTATATGTCTATCTATCTATCTATCTATATATGTATATGTCTATATGTCTATTAGTATAACAATCTAACTATCTATTTAACTTTCTGTATATCTGTCTATCTATCATTCTATATTTCTATCTGTCTATCTGTCTGACTATATATATATATATATGTATGTATGTAAGTATCTTTCTATCTATCTTTCATTCTATATTTCTACCTATCTGTCTATCTATCTATCTATCTATTTATATATTTTTCTATATATCTATCTATCATTATATATATCTTTCTTTCTTTATTTCTATTTTTTTTATGTGTATCTGTCTATATGTCTATCTGTCTATCTATGTATTTATCTATATATATATATATAGATCAATCTATCTATCTATTTGTCTAATTGTCAATATATATCATTCTATCTGTCTATCTATTAATTTGTTTATCTGTCTATATGTCTATCTATCTATCTTTTAATCTTTCTATTTATATAGTTATCTATCAGTCAATCTATCAATTTGTCTATCTACCTATCTGGCTATCTTCATATCTACCTATCGATCTATATGTCTATATATCTATCTATCAATTTGTCTATATGTGTATATAACTATCTATCTATCTATTAATCTATTTGTCTATCTATCTATCTATCTATATATTTTCCTATCTATATATCTATCTATCTATCTATCTGTCTATCTATCTATCTATCTATTTGTATATCTGTCTATCTATAAATTTTTGTATATGTCTATTTACCGATCTATTTATATTTCTATATTTTTATCTAATTAATTATCTATCTATCTAATAATCTATTTACATATTTATCTATCTATCTAACTATCTATCTATCAATCTATCTATCTGTTTGTCTATTTGTCTATTTTTCTATCTATCTATCTGTTAATCTATATATCTATCTATCTGTATATCTATCTATCTATATGACTATCTATCTATCTATATATCTATCTCTCTATCTATCTATCTATCTATATTTCTATCTATCAATCTATCTATTATTCGATCTATTTATTTTTCTTTCTATCTATTTTTATATCTATCAATCTATCTATCTGTCTATCTGACTATCTGTCTATATATATATATATATATATATGTATATATATATATATGTATCTATCAATATGTCTATCAATCTATCTATCTATCTATTTGACTATCTGCCTATCTGCCTATCTATCTATCTATTTATCTACCTATTTGTCTATCTATCAATCTGTGTATCAGTCTTTTTGGCTATCTATATAAATTTATCTTTCTACCTGTTTATCTATCTATCATCTATCTATTTAACTATCTATCTGTCTATCTGTCTTTTGGTCAATAAACCTATCTATCTATCTTTTGGTCAATCTACCTATCTATTTATCTGTATATCTTTCTATCTTTTTATCTGTCTATCAGTCTATTTATCTATCTGTCTAGCTCTCTATCTGCCTAACTACATATCTGCCAATCTGCATATCTGCCTATCTGCCTATCTATCTAATTATATAACTATCTTTCTATCTATCTGTATATCCAACAATCTGTCTATCTATCTATTTGTCATTCTATTTTTATGTCTACGTATATATATGTCATTATATCTATCTCTCTATCAATCTATATGTCTATATGTCTATCTATATATTTATCTATCTTTATGTCTATCTCTCTATCTATCTATTTGTCTATCTCTCTACCTTTCTATCTATAAATTTGTCTATATGTCTATCTATCTATCTATGTATATGTCAATATGTCTATCATTATAATTGTCTATCTATCTATCTATCTTTCTATGTATCTGTCTATTTATCAATATATCTATATATCCGTCTATTTGTTTGACAATATATATATATATATATATCTCTCTCTCTGTGTTTCTATGTATCTATCTATCTATGTGTCTATCTTTTTATCTACCTATCTATTTGTCTATCTATTTATCTATTTATCTATCTATCTATCTATCATTCTATCTGTCTATTTGTATATCTTTTTATATATCTATTATCTATTTGATTATCTATCTATCTATCTATCTACCAAATTGTCTATCTGGCTATCTATCAATCTTTTTATTTATCTATCTGTCTATCTATCAATCTTTGTATTTATCTATCTGTCTATCTATCTATTTGTCTATAAGTCTATCTATCTATCTATCATTATATCTAGCTATCTTTCTTTCTTTCTATGTTTTTTTGTGTATCTATCTATATGTCTATCTATCTATTTATCTATCTGTCTATCTATTTATCTATATATCTATCTATCTATCTATCTAATTGTCAATATATATATCTTTCTATTTTTCTATCTATCTATTTGTATATTTGTCTATATGTCTATCTGTTTATATGTCTATCTATCTATCTATCTATCAATCTTTATATTTATATATCTATCTATCACTTAATCTATCTATTTGTTTATCTACCTATCTGGCTATCCGGCTATATACTTATCTATCTGTCTAAATGTCTATATATATTTATCTGTCTATCTATCTATCTATTTTTCTATCTATGTATCTAACTATCTATATATCTATTTACATACCTATCTATCTATCTATAAATCTGTCTATCTATCTATGTATCTATCTATCTGTCTATCTATCTATCTATTTGTATATCTGTCTATCTATAAATTTTGTATATGTCTATTTATAGATCTATTTATATTTCTATATTTCTATCTATATAATTATCTATATATCTAACACTCTATTTGTGTATCTATCTATCTAACTATCTATCTATATATCTATCTATCTATCTGTTTGTCTATTTGTCTATTTATCTATCTATCTATCTCTCTATCTATATATCTGTCTATCTGTATATCTATCTATTTATCTTTCTATATGTCTAACTAACTATCTATCTATATATATATCACTCTATCTATCTATATGTCTATCTATCTATCTATTATTCTATCTATTTATTTTTTTTTCTATCTATTTTTATATCTATCAATCTGTTTATCTATCTATCTATCTGACTATCTATCTATTTGTGTATCTATCTATATGTCTATCAGCCTATCTATCTATCTGTCTATCTGCATATCTATCTATCTATCTATCTGTCTATATATCTATCTGCCTATTTGTCTATTTGTCAATCTATGTATTTGTTTATTTTCTATTTGTCTGTCTGTCTTTCTGTTTATTTGTCTATCTATATATCTATCTAACTAACTAACTAATTATCTATCTATCTATCTATCTGACTTTTGCTCAATCTGCCTATCTGTCTATCTGTATATCTTTCTATCTTTTTATCCGTCTATTAGTCTATCTACCTATCTGTCTAACTCTTTATCTACCTAACTACATATCTGCCAATCTGCATATCTGCCTATATGCCTATTGATCTATCTATCTAATTATCTAACTATCTCTCTATCTATTTGTCTATTTGACTATCCGTCTATTTATCTATTTGTCTATCTATTTTTATGCCTACCTGTCTATATGTCTTTATATCTATCTGTCTATTTATCTATATGTCTATATATCTATCTATCTATTTATCTATCTATATGTCTATCTATCTATCTATTTGTCTATATCTCTACTTGTGTATCCATAAATTTGTCTATATGTCTATCTTTCTATCAATTTATGTATATGTCAATATATCTATCAATATAACTGTCTATCTATCTATCTATCTAATTTTCTGTGTATCTGTCTATTTATCAATATATCTTTCTATCTGTCTATTTGTCTGACTATATATATATATATATATATATATATATATATATATATATATATATATATATATATATATCTATGTATCTATTTATCTATCTATATATCTATCTATGTGTCTATCTTTCTATCTACCTATCTATCTATCTATCCGTTTATCTGTCTATCTATCTATCTATCATTCTATCTATCTATCTATCTATGTATCTATTTGTCTATTTGTATATCTATATATATATATATATATATCTGTCTATTTGATTATCTATCTATTTGTATATCTACCTAATTATCTATCTGTTTATCTTTCCATATATCTATCAGTCTATCTAGAGGTGTCAAACGGGCCGGGCCGGCCCGGCCCGGCACGAGGCACGGCACGGTTCGGTCGTGCCTGGGCCGACCCGGCACGTTAAAAAACCGTGCCCGGGCCCGTGCCGTGCCCGGGCGAAGCAAGGCACGAAACGTGCCGTGCCTAGGCACGGCACGCCGGCACGGGTCCATCCCGTGCCGGTCCCGCAGGCACGCGTGGCACGCCGCCAGTGCCACGCGTGCCGTGGCGTGACCGCGTGACTCGTGACTCTTCAGACCGTGACTCGGTCACGGACTCACGGACTCACGGATCACTCGAACGACGAACCACCAGGGCCCCCCCCGGAAAAAAGACCGCGGGTCGGGTCCAAACAGACCCGACCCGCGGTCTTTTCCGCCGAAAACCGAGAAAAACGAAAAATATAACGGGAAAAAAAAAATTTTTCAAACTTAGATCGATTTTCAGCCGTTGGATTCGACGCCAACGGCTAGGGGGCAGAATCCGACGGTCCTCGTGATTCTGCCCATTAAATATAATAAAAAAATTCAAAAAAATAATAAAAAAATAATTTTTTTTTAAAAAAAAAACTTTTTTAGGCTATATAATCTACCCCCCTCCCTATAGAATTTATGTTTTTCAAAAACATTAATCCTCTCAATTTTTTCTCTCTCTCACATAAACCGTGCTTTTCTCGTTCGGCCCTCGTTTTATTGATTTCGGCTTGAATTTTCGTGAAACTCAACTTGAGTTTTGAACTTCAAAGCTTCCTGCGGGCTTCGGTGCATCTTTCACGTGAGAGACCTTTTTGCTTTTACCGGGTAATATAAATTACTTTTTGTTTTATTTTCTCTCTCTAAATCTTCTCTCTCTAGAAAAACGTACGAAAAAAAAATGACGAATTCACCTAACACATATTTAAATTTGGAAAATGAAAATCTTAGTGTTACACAACCGTCCGTGGCTCCTGAAACTTTGGTTTCTCCTGTCATGTCAGCCCAAAGTTCTAAAAAACTAAAAACTATGAGGACTTCTGTAGTTTGGACACATTTTAAAATCATAACACAATTAGATGTTAGGGGTGAGGAACATGAAATGGCACAGTGCAAATATTGTATGCGACTTTTAACATGCAAGAGTACATGTGGGACTGGGCACCTAAAGAGGCATTCTGAAATATGCTCCAAAAAACATGGACCGTTAGATCCTAGGCAAACCCAACTTGGCACTACATTTTTTGAGACTGGATCGAGTTCAGTCTCAAAGTTTACTCCCTTCGTATACTCCAGCGAGTTGGGTAGGGACGGCATGGCCAGGCTCATCACATTGATGGGTCTTCCGATCAGATTTTCGGAAGATCCGAGGGTAGTCCGCATCATGCAGACTTATTTTCAGCCATCCTATCGTAGGATTCCTAGGTCCACATCTAGGAGTGACATACTAAAGATATATAAGTTAGAAAAACAAAAAATAATTAATGAATTTTTGGCATTTAGTGGAGTGGTGTCCGTGACGTCCGATATATGGACATGTCACGATGATTCTTCTTATGCATGTATCACGAGTCATTATGTCGATTCAAACTGGACAATAAATAAAAAAATATTAGGATTCACTGAGATTCTTCATCCTCATGATGGCCCGGCCATTTTTGACTGTATGATGAAAATATTTAGGGAATATAAAATTCAAAATAAAATTTTTAGTGTCACTTTCGATAATGCTGCGAATAATGGAGTAGCGATCAATATGTTTGTTAGGAATATTAGAGACGCACCTTTAGGAGAGATATTTCATGTCAGATGCATGTGTCATGTTATTAACCTTATAGTTCAAGCGGGTATGAAGGTGTGTTCCCCCGCGTTGGAAAATATACGCAATGCACTCAAGTATATTCGCACTCCTCGCAGACTACAAGAGTTTGGTAATCTCTGTTTGTCTGCGAATCTTAAGAAGAAGAAATTCCAATCTGATGTGAGACATCGTTGGAATTACATGTACCTGATGTTGGAATCATGTGTTGGATACGAACACGTGATATCCGACTACGTCAATAGTAAGAGTGGCGAACTTATTATTGACGACACTGACTGGGCTTCAGGAATTTCATTTATTAAATTCCTGAAGATATTTTATGACACGACGAACATGTGTTCGTCGGTTTATACGCCCACCACTTGTATTGCACTCCGTTGCATATGCAACATTAGTAGCATGTTTAGAATGTATCGAGCGGACCCGATGCTCAGCCTTATGGTTGCAGAGATGGAGACCAAGTACCTGTAAGTACTGGTCCACCATTCCATCTCTTTATTGCCTCGCAGCATGCATGGACCCTAGGGCTAAGGTGGAAGGGGTTGAAAACACCCTGACTTTCATTTCCTCGTGCATGAACCTGGAAGAGCCACCTCAAGGGTTCATTTACGAGAAGTTGACAGACCTGTTCACATACTACGATACTAGGTATGGTGGTGGTGGTCGTGGTGTTGAGACTGTGAGTACGGACTCTGATACCTTGTTCGGAGATGACCCATATTCCATTAACCTAGCGAGGGGGAAACGTAGGGGTGGACCTTCACATAGGAGCGAGCTGTCTCGGTACTTAGATACCGATTACTGCTCAATCTTATCACCATCTGACAATAAGAATCTTGATTTATTACAGTGGTGGAAATCATATGAGTCCGCCTATCCCGTGCTATCTAGGATGGCACGGGATCTACTGACTCCTCCGGTGTCGAGCGTAGCATCGGAGTCTGCTTTTTCTGTTGCAGTGAACGTGATTTCGGATAGGAGATCGAGATTACGTCCAGATATGGTTGAGGCCTTGGCATGTTTGAAGGATTGGGAGGATTCGAGATTTAGCATCAGTGATCGTGCTGAAGCTGGGACTGTGACAGACACTGCAGTCGCATCCACATCCACTACGATGGCGGAGGAGCTGATTGCCGATGATAATGACGATGACCCATATGATACTGATCTTGATGTTGCGGCTGATGATTCTCATTTTATGCCGCTTGACGATTGATGCTCATCTGCTCTTTTTTTCGATATTTTGTAATTATTTTTATTTATACGCTTTGTTTATACTTTGGTCTTTGTATTATACGTTGTGTAGAAGTTGAAACTTATACTTTTTTTTTCGGAGTTTTGGTTTCAAAAGCATGAATGGTAATTTTTATTTGCGTAGTTTAAATTTTTTTTAATTAAAATTTTTACTAAATTAATGTATTTTTTTATTATTTTAAGATTTAAATATTATTTTAAAATTTTTTAACTTTAAATCTTAATATTTAATTAATAATAATACATTATAATATTAAAATTTACTAAACTTAAGTGAAAAAAAAAAATAAATTTCCTAATTTTTTTTTTCATAATTACATTTAATTTTAAATGTAATATTAGTTACAAAAAATTTTAATTTTTTTTTTAACATAATAACATAAACTTAAAATATGATAAACAGAAACTAAAAAAAAAAAAAAAAAAAATTTTTGTAATCTGCCAAGGCAGAGCCGCAGGCGCAGAGGCAGAGGCACCAAGACCAAGCGGTCCAAGTGGACATGGGTCATGGGCCATGGCTACTGCGGCAGTGCCAAGCACGGGCCGTGCGCCCGTGCCCGTGCTTACTGCTTGGCCGAGCGGGCCGTGCCCGACTTAAAAAAACCGTGCCGTGCCCGGCACGGCACGGTTGCACGGCAGGGCACGTGAAAAACGCGCCGTGCCGTGCTGGGCCGGCCCGTTTGACACCTCTAAGTCTATCAGTCAATATGTCTATTTGTCTATATGGCTATCTATTTATCTGGCTATCTACCTACCTACCTATCTATCTATCTATATGTCTCTATCTATTTGGCTATCTATCAATCTGTCTATTTTTCTTATCATTGTATCTTTCTATCTATCTATTTACCTGTCTATCTATCTATCTAAATGAAATGTTTGTCTATCTATCTATCTATCTATTTGTCTAGCTGTATATCAATAAATATGTCTATATGCCTTTCTATATATCTATTTAAATATCTATATTTCTTTCTATATAATTGTCTATCTATCTCTCTCACTACTAAAATTTACTGAATTACTGACCAATTATTTTGTCGGTAATTAGTTATTTTTTGGAGGAAAACCCTATTACTGACCATTTGCCGACCAAATTATTTAGTTGCAATTTTTCTAGTCGGCAATTTTTTTGTCGACAAATAATAAGTTTGTCGGTAAATTACCGACCATTTATTGACCATTTACCGAAAAATAATTATTGACTATATTCCAACTTTTTTCTCACCAAAAGTATTAGATCAGCAAACGGTCTCCAAATGAAGAGTGATAACTGATGAAATTGGGACTAAAAACCGACCAAAATTTTTTAATATCATTTGTCGATAATTGGTCTTCATAAGTATTACCGACCATTTGGTGACCTTTTACCGATCCTTGATATTAAAGAATTTTGGTCGGTTTTTGGTGTCAATTTGGTCGGTAAATTAATTTTTAAATATATATTTTTTTGAGTTTTATATCTTGGTTATATATATATATATATATTAAGATTACAAAACAAAAGAAATGTACAATTAAATCAAGCAAACTAATATATATACTACATATATATAGTAAATAAGTCAAGACAAAATAAAAACATGAATTCCAAAATCCATGTTTTAGACATAAAAAAAGTGTCTAATACACTCAATCATCCAATCTAGTTTCATAATCATTATGCTGAGATGTATCTGTTCCGCTTGGTGAGATGTCGGATACTAGGGTAGAGCTATCTGCTACTGCTAACCCTAATGTGGTTGCTGCAAGTGTTGTTGTAAGTGCTGGAGTAGATGTGCAGTTGGAGCATCTAGTAGATCATCAGTGTTGAATTGTAGATCTCCCTTCTGAAACTTTTTGTAAGCCAGCTGAAATGTAGACGCAACTCATTTTATGGTATATATGTACATATTCATATATACTGATATATATGTACATGTATTTACATAAAATAGAGTGTAAATATCTATTATGGAGAATGAACATCAAACAGTTAGATATTCTATCATAAGCATAAAAAAATACGAACAAACACCATAACCAGGGCTTCAAAAATCATTTTTGTTTGTTCAAAATTGCATCGAACCTGCAAACACATGGTACAAGAAATTTGCAACTATATTTTACCCGATAAAACTTCAATATATACATACATACATACATATTGTGCATAAAGTATAATCTATCAATTAAATTGACATTGCTTTCTCTCCCCCAGCTCCTCTGGTCACCATCTTTCTGCTGCGACAATGCTATCCTAGTCGCATGTGTTATGTCTAGTGAAAAATCCATTCTCTTCTATAAGCTTTGTATGGAAAACATTGTGGTACTATATCTCTATGAAAATTAAATAGTCAATCAAATCAAAATAAATAAATAAATAAAGTTATATTTTGATAAATATATAATACTACAATATATATGTGTATATATATACTATAGTTTATACGTACATATATACAAGTGTATACATATACACTATTGTATAGATGTACGTGTATGTTGCAGTGTATATGTACATATACTATAGTATATATATGTACATATACTATAGTGTATATGTACATATATACTGGTATATATGTACATATACATATATACTGGTATATATGTACATATACATATATACTAGTATATATGTACATATTCATATATATTGGTATATATGTACAAGTATTTATATGTACATATACATTACAATGTATCTGTACATATATACCAGTGTATACATATACACTGTATATGTAGTGTACATGTACATCAGGACCCACAGTATCGCAAACCATTCTATGGTATGTAGTATAATTCATATTATACATGTAGTTATGTATAGGTATAGATATAGTAAAATACTTTTTTATATACTCATATATACAAATATATAATATATATAAGCAGTAAATTTAATATTTAAATATAATTATGTATAAAAATTTTATAGTTATACATATAGTAAGATACAATTATTTATAGTTATATATTATCATACATATAATATATATAGTTATAAATAATTATATATAATGAAACATATAGTTATATATAGATATATTTATACAAGTAGTTATAAAGTAGTTATACATAAATATATACAACGTTATGAACAAATATTTTAATTTAATTATATGAATACATATATGGATACATAGTTACAAATATAGTTATATTTAATTATACAGAATGTTACATTGTTATACAAAAATTTATATATAGTTATACACATAGATATAAATATGTATGTAGTTAAAGATATATTTATATATAATATTTATATAGTTATACATTTAGTAAAATACAATTATATATAGTTATATATTATTATGCATATAGTGTATTGTTTTAAGAAATATAGTTATATAAAATTATACATATAGTTATACATTATTATATAGTTAAAAATTAGTCATGTATAGTTATAAATATAGTTATAAAAATAGTTTACTTAATTATAAATATAGTTATAAATACTTTTATATATAATGACATTATGATTATATAATTAAACAAGTGTTTATATATAATATTTGTGATTAAAATATTTTTATAAATGATACTTAAATATAATTATATATATGTAATACTTTTATAAATAATATATAGTATATATCACATTTATATAAACATTATAAATATTATATATTTATAAAAAATTAATATATAATATAAATGTTTACAAAATTGTATAACCATTTAATGTTATATAATTGTTATATAAAAAATTATATAAATGGATAGTTTTATGTAAATATTTTATAGATATTTATAAACATTAACACATAAGTATAAATATTTATATATAACATTATATGTTAAAATAAACATATCACTGTTAATATATAATGTAATACATTTATATAAATTAAAGTATATACATTTATATATAATGTCATACGATTATATAAATGTATAAACTTTATATATACTGTTAAATGTTTATAATTTACTTGGAGAAAACAAAAATATAAGCCATTAACATTAAGTTTAATTTTTCTTAAGTTACAGAAGTAGAAAACATCAGAAGGAGAGAACAAAATGCAAATATTATAAATTTGAAATCAATAAAACCCTAAATATTTAAACAATAGAAGAACAAAGATTATACTAATAATTTATAGTTTCATTAATAGTGTAGAGTGAAAAATCATATAGGTGAAATAAATATAGAAGCAAAAAGAAAGAAAATTAGGTGAGAATTAAAAAAAGCTAATACCTGATTATTCTGAAAAATAAAAATCCAATGGTGCTAATAAAATTCAGTGAGAAGGAGATATGTTTATAGCATTCTGAAGGAGAAGAACAATGAAAAAATTACCTGGTAACAGAAGGGATATAATTCCTAGGTTGCTCCCTTGTAGTCACGTTTCGCCTCTGTTAGAAATACAAAAGAGAAAAATTTTGCTAAGTGCTGATGACGTAGCAAATTTTTATTAAATAAAAAAGTTTAATCTAGGTATAAACAAAAAAAATTTTGGTCGGTAAATGGTCAGTAATTTGTTGGTAATTTTTTTTCACTAGTTCCCTCCTAATTTACAAACCAATTTCTAACCAAAACTATTTGGTTGATAAATATGGTCGGTATTTGGTATAAAATTTGGTCGGAATTATTTTTTTTTTCGAAACCCATTTTTTGTCTCTAAATGGTAGTGATTTGGTGTGTAATAACCGACAAATTTTTTTGGTCGATAATTTGATCAGAATTCTCTTTATTTTTAGTAGTGACTATCTATTGTGTATCTATCTATCTTTCTATCTATATTTCTAAATATCCATCTATCAATCTATTTTTCAATATGTCTATTTGTCTATTTGACGATGTCTATCTATATATCTATATATCTATAGATATTTCTATCAATCTATATATCAATCTATCTTTATATCTATATATCTGTCTATGAATCTAATTGTCTATTTGTCTATCTATTTATTTTTCTATATGTCTATTTGTATATCTATCTATTTGTCTATATATCTATCTATCTATTGATTTGACTATCTATCTATATGTCTATTTATCTAACTTTCTATATGTCTATTTGTCTATCTAAATTTCAGTCTATCTGTCTATATGTCTATCTGTCTGTCTATCTATCTATCTGTCTATTTGTATATCTCTTTATGTCTCTATCTGTCTTTCTATATATATATATATATCTAACTGTCTATCTTTCAATATGACTATCTGAATATGTGTATATCTGTCTATTTATCTATCTATCTGTTTGTCTGTCTATCTATCTGACTATTTGTCTTTCTGTCTATCTATCTATATGTCTATCTATCTATCTATTTATCTAGCTGTCTATCTGTTTATCTATCTATTTAGCTGTCTATCTGTCTATCTATATATGTATCTACCCGACTATCTATATAACTATCTATCTATCTATCTATATGTCTATCTATCTGTCTGTCTATCTATTTATCTGTCTATCTATTAATATATTTATCTGACTATTTTTTTGACTATGTGTCTATCTATGTATTTGTCTATCTACCTATCTACATATCGATCTATCTAGATACCTATCTATCTACCTAAATTACTGCCTATCTACCTATATACATATCTATCTATCTATCTACCTACCTACCTACCTATCTATCTATATGTCTATCTATTGAATTTTATATATATATATATATATATATATATATATCTACATATCAATCTATATATCTATCTATTTATCTATATATCTATATATTTATTTATCTATATTTGTGTCTATTTATTTATAGATCTATCTTTTTGTCTGTCTATCTATCTATCTATATGTCTATGTGTCTCTCTATCCATCTCTCTATCTACTTGTCTATCTATCTATCTATCTCTCTCTATCTGTCTATCTATCTAACAATATATATATATATATATATATATATATCATTATATATAATTATATAGGTATATATATATATATATAGATATATATCAATGAATCTATCTATCTATCTGCCCACTATCTATCTATCAATCAATCACTCAAAAAATAAAAAAAAATCCATCATCAATAATCAATAAATAAATAATAATAAATCAATCTTATATATATATATATATATATATATATATATATATATCCATCTATATATCTATCTATCGATCATTCAATCACTCGATCAATTAATCTATCTATACTATCTATCTATCTATCTATATATCTATCTTTATATCTATCTATCGATCTATCTACCTTGTCTGGCTAGATATTTATCTATCTATCTATCAATGTGTCTACCTTTCTATTTGTTTATCTATATATCGATCAATCTATCTGCCAATAGCCAATCTGCTTATCGTTCTATCTGTCTAACAATATATTTGTATATTTGTCTACCTTTAAATTCTATCTATAAGTCTATCTAACTATCTATATATATGTCTATATGTGTAGCTATCTAACTATCTATCATTCTATCTATTTATTTGTCTATCTTTCTATCTATCTATATGTCTAACTACACACACACACACACACACACACATATCTATCTAACTATCCATCTTTCTATAAATCAATGGTTCAATCAATAAATCAATGAATAAATCTATCTATATATCTATCTATTTATCGATTTATCTTTCTATATTTTTATCTTTCTATATATATATATATATATTATTTATCTATATATCTAACTATCTATTTATCTATCTGTATGTCTATTTATTTGTATATCTATCTATCTATTTGTATGTCTATGTGTCTCTTTATCCATCTCTCTATCTATGTGTCTCCCATCAATCTCTCTATCTACTTGTCTACCTATCTCTCTCACTCTCTATCTGTCTATCTATCTAACAATATATATATATATATATATCTATCTATCTATCTATCTCTTTATCTATTTATCTATCTATATATCAATGAATATATCTATCTATCTACCCAACTATCTATCTATATATATATCAATCAAAAAATAAAAAAAATTAATCATCAATAAATCAATAAATCAATCAATTATTCAATCAATCAATCTTTATATATATATATATATATATATATATATATATATATCCATCCATATATCTATATATCTATCTATCATTCAATTGCTCAATCACTAAATCTATCTATATTTATTTATATATCTATCTATATATCTATCTTTATATCTATCTATCGATTTATCTACCTATCTGGCTAAGTATCTATTTGTCTGTCTGTCAATGTGTCTATCTTTTTATTTATTTATCTATATATTTATCTATCTATCTACCAATATGCCAATCTGCTTATCTTTATATCATTCTATCTGTTTAACTATGCATTTCTATGTTTGTCTTCATATAAATCTATCTATAAGTCTATCTAACTATCTATGTATATGTCTATATGTGTATCTATCTAACTATCTATCTTTCTATCTGTTTATCTATCTATCTATCTATATGTCTAACTATATATATATATCTAACTATCCATCTTTCTATTAATCAATGATTCAATCAATAAATCAATCAATAAATTTATGTATATATAATATCTATTATTGATTTATCTATCTATCTTTCTATATATATATATATATATATATTTATTATTTATTTATCTATATAACAATTTAGATATCTAGCTAGCTATCTATCTATATATCTATAAATAAGTCTATCTGTGAATCTGTCAATCTATCTTTTTAACTATATGTCTGTCTGTCGATCAATCTATTGGTCTATCTGTCTCACTCTCTATCTGTCTATCAATCTCTCTATCTTTCAATCTATCTATCTATGTGTTTATCTCTTTATCTCTATATCTGTCTATCTATCTACCTGTTTATGTACCTATTTGAATATATATATATATATATATACATATACATGTCTTTCTATCTGTATATCTATCTATATATTTTTTATCTCTCTATGTATTTATTTGACTATCTGGCTATCTAGCTATATGTCTATCTATCAATCTATCTATCTGTCATTCTGTCTGTATGTCTATCTGTGTATGTATCTATCTATAAATCTATCTATAAGTCTATCTAACTATCTATGAATATGTCCTATATGTGTATCTATCTAACTATCTATCTATCTATCTTTTATCTGTCTATCTTTCTATCTATATATATGTCTAACAATATATATATATATATATATATATATATCTAACTATCCATCTTTCTATAAATAAAAGATTCAATCAATAAATCAATCAATAAATCTATCTATATATCTATATATATATATATATAAATATATATCTATTTATTGATTTATCATTCTATCTTTCTATATATATATATATCTATCTATTTATCTATATATTTATCTATCTACCTATTTAGATATCTAGCTATATATATATATATATGCATATCTATCTATCTGTTAATCTATCTTTTTAACTATCTATCTATCTCTCAATCTTTCAATCTAACTATGTGTCTATCTATTTATCACTCTATCTATCTATATGTCTATCTATCTATTTGTTTATGTACCATCTGACTATATATATATATATATATATACCTATTTTTATATATGTCTATCTATCTATCTGTCCATCTGTCTATATATTTTTTTATCTATCTATGTATTTATTTGACTATTTGACTATCTGGCTATCTAGCTATCTATCTATCTATCAATTTATTTATATATCTATCAATCTATCAATCTATCTATATATCAGTCTGTCTGTATGTTAATCTATTTATTTGTCTATTTATCTATCTTTCTTTCATTCTATCTATCAAACAATAGATTTGTCTTTCGATATTTTGTCTCTTTGTCTATCTATCAATCAATCTATCTATCTATCATTTTCCTATCTATTCATCTATCTTTCTGTCAATCTGTATATCTATATAACTATCTATCGATCTATCTGTTTATTTATATGTCTATCTGTCTATCTCTCTATGTGTATATCTGACTATCTTTCTATATGACTATCTATCTATTTGTCTATAAACAATATGTATATCTATCTATTTTCTATATGTCTATATATATATATATATATCTATCTATATCTATCTATTCTATCTCTATCTATATGTTTATCTATCTATCTATCTATCTATCTATCTATCTGTCTGTCTCTCTGTCTATCTATCTATCTATCTATCTCTTTATCCGTCTATCTATTTATTTATTTATATGTCTATTTGCCTATATATCTATTAGTCTATCTATCTATTAGTCTATATGTCTATCTGTCAACTGCCTATTTACCAATCTACCTATCTGTCTATCTATCTATTTGTCTATCTATCTATAAATATATGTATATGTCTATATATATATATATATATGTCTATATGTTTATATGTCTAACTATTATTCTATATATATATATATATATATTTGTTTAACTATCTATATTTCTTTGTATCTATAAGTCTAACTATATAAATATAATATATATATATATATATCTATCTATCTATCTATTTTTCTTTTTATTTATATGGCGATATGTGTTTCTATATATGTGGCTATCTGTGTATCTATCTATCTATTTGTTATCTGTCTATATGTTTATCTATCTATCTGCCTATCTGTCTATCTGTCTATCTGTCTATATAACTATCTGTATATCTATCTATCTGTCTATCTACATATCTGCATATATTCTATCTATCTATCGGTCTGTCTATCTGTCTATTTTTCTATCTATATATCTTTATATTTTCTATCTTTCTATCTACCTATTTGTATATCTATCTATCTATTTATCTATATTTCAATGTGTCAATTTAGCTATCTAGATATCTATCTATCTATCTGCCTGTCAATCTTTCTATCTATATATTTGTCTATCTTTATATTTTTCTATCAATATATTTGTCTATCTACCTATATGTCTGTCTATCAATCTGTCTATCTATTTGTCTATCTGTCTATCTATAAATCTATCAATCTGACTATATAACTATCTTTGTATATGATTATATGTTTATCTATATATCTATATAACTATCTATCTATCTATTTATCTATCTATCTATCTTTCTATCTATTTTTATGTCTTACTATATATATATATATATATCCATTTTTTTAACTATCCATCTATCTATAGATCAATTTATTCAATCAATAAACTAATCAATAAATATATATATCTGTATATCTATCTATTATCTATATATATATATATATATATATATATATATATATATATCTACTATTTATCTATCTACCTATCTAGCTATCTGGCTACCTATCTATCATTATATCTATCAATCTATTTATCTATCAAACTATCATTCTATCTATTTATGTATCTATCTATCTTTCTTTCTTTCTATCTGTCTCTTTGACTGTCTGACTATCTGTCTATCTATCTATTTATTTGTATATTATCTTTCTATCTATCTATATGGCTGTCTATCCATCTCTTTGTCTACTTTTTTATCTATATATCTATCTATCTTTCTCTCTCTCTCTCTCTCTATCTATCTCTAAAACAATATATATATATATATATATATATATCTATCTATCTATATATAATCTATCTATCTATCTATATATCTATATATCTATATATCTAGATATGTATATATCTATATATCTTTCTTACTTTCTCTATATCTATCTGTATATCTATATATCAATGTATGTATGTATGTATTTATCTATCCAAATATCTATCTATATATCTATATATTAAAAAATAAAAAAATCAATCAATCAATCAATCAATTTATCTATATATATATATATATATATCCATCTATATATCTATCTATCTATCACTCAATCAATTAATCTATCTATCTATCAATTTATCTATTTATCTATATATATATATATATATCTTTATATCTATCTAGTTATCTGGATATCTATCTATCTGTCTGTCAATGTGTCTATCTTTCTATCTGTTTATCTATATATCTATCTATCTGACAATCTACCAATCTGCTTATCTTCCTATCTTTCTCTATATCTAACTATCTATCTGTCTATCTATAAATCTATCTATATGTCTTTCTAACTATAGATGTATATGGCTATATGTGTATCTATCTAAATATCTATCTATTTATCTGGCTAAATTTATATCTATCTATATGTCTAATGTTGTGTGTGTGTGTGTGTCTAACAATCCATATATCTATCTATCAATCATTCAATCAATAAATTAATCAATAAATCTATCTATTATATTTATATCTATCTATTTATCTATTTATCTAACTAACTAACTATCTTTATATCTTTCTATCTATCTATTTATCTATCTACCTATCTAGATATCTAGCTATCTTTCTATCTATATATCTATAAATATGTCAATATATCTTATTGTTAATCTTTCTATTTATTTATCTATCTTTCTTTCTATCAATTTATCGATCTATCTGTCTATCTATCTATCTGTCTATCTGTCTCTCTATCTTTAAATCTATCTATCTATGTACCTATCTCTTTATATATCTATCTATCTATTTAATTGCCTATCTTACTATATATATATATATGTGTGTGTGTGTGTGTGTGTCTGTCTGTCTATCTGTCTATCTGTATATCTTTTTATCTATCTATGGATCTATTTGCCTCTCTCACTATCTAGTTATCTGTATATCTATCTATCTATCTATGAGTCTATCTATCCATCAATCTATCATTATAACTATGTATCTATCTATCTATCTGTCTATCAATTTATTTGTCTATCTATCTATCAAATATTTGTCTATCTATCTTTTTGTATAACTGTATATCTATCTATTTGTCTAACTATCTATCTCTTTATCTGTCTATCTATCTATCTATCTATCTGTCTATCTATCTCTCTATGTGTATATCTATCTATATGTCTATATGTTTATCAGTCTATTTGTCAATAATTTATATGTCTATCTATCTATCATTCTATCTGTCTATCTATCTATATATCTATCTATCTAATTATTTGTCTGTCTATATGTTTATTTATCTATCTATATGACTTTCTGTCTATCAATCTATCTGTCTATCTATTTATTTGTTTATCTATTTATTTGTTTATATGTCTATTTGCCTATATATCTATTTGTATTTCTCTTTATCTATCTATTTATCTATCAATCTATCTATTTGTCTGTCTATTTGTCTGTCTAACTACCTATCTGCCAATCTACCTATCTACCTATCTGTCTATCTATATATCTGTCTATTTATCTATCTATAAATCTATCTATATGTTTATCCATATATCTATCTTTATATATATGTCTATATGTATATTTGTCTAACAGTTTATCTATATGTATATATATATATATATATATATCTATTTAATTATCTTTCTTTGTATCTATATGTCTAACTATCGATATATATATATATATATCTCAATCTATCTATCTATCTATTTTTCTATCTATCTGTCTATCTATCAATTTGTCTTTCAATCTATTCGTTATCTGTCTATTTATCTTTTTGTCTATCTATCAAACTCTCTATCTGTCTTTGTAACTATTTGTATATCTATATATTTGTTTATCTATATATCTGTCTATCTATCTATCTATATGTCTATCTTATATCAATCAATCAATCAATCTGTATGTCTATCTATCTATCTGTATACTTGTCTATCTGTCAATCAATCAATCAATCTGTCTGTCTATCTTTTTGTCTATCTATCTTTATATCTATCTATCTATCTATCTATGTGTCTATTTATCTATCTATGTGTCTATTTATCTATATTGATATCTATCTATCTATCTTTCTGTCAATCTATTTATCTATGTATCTATCTATCTTTCTATTAATCTATCTATATATCTACCTATATACCTATCTGCTTATCTGTCTATTTGTCTATCTATAAATCTATCTATATAACTATATAACAATATTTGTATATGTTTATATGTGTATCTATCTAATTGTCTAACTATCTATCTATAAATCTATCTATCTATTTATCTTTCTTTCTTTTTATTTATATTTCTAATATATATATATATATATCCATTTTTCTAACTATCCATCTAGCTAGCTATCAATCAATCAATCAATATAATTATATAACTATCTATTTATCTATCTAACTATATATCTATTTATCTATCTATTTATCTATCTACCTCTCTAGCTATCTGACTACATATATATTATTATTTCTATCCATCTATTTATCTATTAATCTGTCTATTTATCTATCTATCTCTCCATCTCTCTATCTGTATATTTGTCTCTTTGTCTATCTGTCTATCTATCTATCTATTTAAAAGCCTATCTGCCTAACTACCTATCTTTCTATATATATATATATTATATATATATATCTATCTATCTATCTATATATCTATATATTTGTTTATCTATCTATTGGTCTATCTATCTATTATCTATCTATTTATCTATCTTTTGCTTTTGTGTCTATCAATCTATCTATCTAACTATCTATCCATCTGTGTATTTGTATAACTATCTATCTATCTCTCTATTTGTCTAACTGTATATCAGTCTTTATGTCTATCTATTAATAATCTATATGTCAATCTTTCTATCTTTCTATTTGTCTATCTGTATATATATCTATATATCTATTTATTTTTTTGTCTATCTAGTTTTGTGCAAATATGTATATTTGTCTATCGGTCTATCTGTCTCTCTGTATATCTGTCTATCTATCTTTCTATATATATTTCTATCTATCTATTTTTCTATGTATCTATGTAGTATCTGGCTATATGGCTATTTGTCTATCTATTTATCTATCTATCTATGTATGTATCAATTTGTCTATGTACCTATTTGTTATCCGTATATTTATCAATCTATCTTTCTATCCATCTATCCAACTATCTATCTATCTATAAATCAATCAAAAAGTAAAAAAAATCAATCAATCAATCAATCAATAAATCAATAAAAGAATAAATAAATAAATAAATCAATCTATCTATATATCAATCAATCAATCAATCAATCGCTCAATGAATCTAAATATCTATCTATATATCTATATATCTATATATATATATATATATATCAATATATCTATCAAACGATATATCTACATATATGGCTTTCTATATATCTATCTATCAATCCGTCAATTTATCTATCTATCTATCTATCTATCTATATATCTATAAATCTACCAATCTGTGAATCTGCCTATTTGCCAATATAGCTATCTGTCTATCTATCTATGTGTCTTTCTATCTATCTATAAATTTATCTATATGTCAATCTAACAATCTAGGTATATGACTATATGTGTATTATCTACCTGTCTATTTATCTATATATCTATTTATCTGTCTATCTTTCTATCTTCTATATGTCTAACTATATATATATATATATCTATCTATCTAACTATCCACCCATCTATCCATCAATCAATCATTCAATCAATAACTAAATAAATAAATAAATCAATTTATCTATCTATCTATTTATCTATTTATCTTTCTTAATATCTTTCTATCTATATATCTATATATCTATCTATCTAACTATCTATCTATTTATCTATTTACCTATATAGTTATTTGGCAATCTATGTATCTATATTATATCAATATATCTATCTATCAATCTGTCTAATTATCTATCAATCTATCTGTCTATCTCTCTGTCTATCTGACTATCTGTCTCTCTATTTATCTATCTATATGTGATTATCTCTTTTTATCTATTTATCTATCTGTCTATCTGTCTGTCTATCTATCTATCTGTTTAATTTCTTATCTGCCTAACTATCTTTCTGATATATATATATATATATATCTATTTATCTGTCTATCTGTCTATCTATCGATATATCTATTTATCTATCTAATTATCTATATGCCTATTCTAGCTAGCTATCTAGCTATCTATCTATTTATTAGTCTATCTATCTATCTATATATTTGTCTATATGTTTATTTGTCAATCTATCTATCAATATGTCAATATATCTTATAATATATTTTCTATCTTTCTTTTTGTCTCTCTGTCTATCTATCTATCAATCTTTTTATCTATCAATCTATCCATATATCTTTCAATATATCTGCTTATACCTCTAACTGTCTGTCTATCTTTCTGTCTATCAATCTGTATATTTATTTATCAATATATCTGTGTATCTATCTATATGTCTTTCTATCTATCTGTCTATAATATATATGTCTATTTATCTTTCTATCTTTCTATCTGTGTATCTATCTATATATCAATCTATCAATTTGTCTATCCATTTATCTATCTGTCAATTATCTATCTATCTATCTATCTATCTCTTTGTCTATGTGTCTATTTGTCTAATTGTCTATCTATCTATCTATTTATCTCTCTATCTGTCTATCTATTTATTTGTTTATATGTCTATTCGTGTATTTATCTATCAATATATCTATTTGCATATCTATCTATCTATCTGTCTGTCTATTTGTCTAATTGCCTATCTACCTATCTACCTAACTACCTAACTGTCTATCTATCTGTCTATCTATCTATCCATAAATCTATCTATATATCTATCGATCTATCATATATATATATATATATATATGTCTATATCGTGTGTGTGTGTGTGTGTATCTGTTAATCTATCTATCTATCTTTCTATCTAAATGTCTAACTATTAATATATATATATATATATATATTATCTATTTATCTATCTTTTTTTCTAATAATCTATCTGGCTATCTAGATATCTATCTATCTATTTATCTATCAATCTATCAATCTGCCTATCTATCTTTCTGTTATCTATCTATATATCTATCTTTCTTTCTTTGTATCTATCTATTAATCTATCAATCTGTCTATCTGTCAATTTGTCTATCTAACTATTTGTATATCAGTGTATCTATCAATCAATTAATCTGTCTATCTTCTATTTGTCAATCAATCAATATGTCTGTTTATCTATCTATTTGTCTATCTATCTATATATCTATCTATTTGTCTATCTGTCTTTCTGTATATCTATTTATCTATCTGTCTATGTGAAAATTTAGCTATTTGTCTATTTGTATATGTCTCTATATATCTAACTATCTATCTATATATCTATTATCTATCTATCTATCTATCTATCTATTGATCTATCTATCTATCTATATATCTATCCATTGATCTATCTACCTATTTGGCATTCTGGCTATCTATTTATCTATCTGATCAATCTGTCAATCTGTCTATCTGTATATATGTATATCATTCTATCTATCTAGCTATATATCTGTCTATTTGCCAATCTGCCAAGCTAACTTTCTATCTATCTGTCTTTCTATATGTATTTTATCTTTCTATATACAAATCCATCTATATGTCTATATAACTATGTATATGTATATATGTTTATCTATGTAACTGTCTATCTATCTATCTATCTTCTTTCTATTTATCTGTCTATCTTTCAATCTATTTATATGTCTAATTATATATGGATATATATATATATATATATATATATATCTATTTATCTAACTATCCATCTATCTATTTATCAATCAAGCATTCAATCTATAAATCAATCAATAAAACTATCTATCTATCGATCTATATATCTACCTATTTATCTTTATATATATATATATATATCTATCTATTATCTATCACCTATCTAGATATCTAGCATTTTATCTATCAATATATCTATCTATCTGTCTATCTATCTATGTGTCTATCTCTTTATCTATCTATCTATTAATTTAATTACATATATACCTAACTATCTATCTATCTATGTGTGTGTGTGTGTGTGTATCTGTCTGTCTATCTATCTATTTAGATATTTATTGGCTATCTATGTATCTATCTGCATATATGGTTATCAAGCTATCTGTCTATCTATCTATTAGTCTATTTTTGAATATTTATGAGTCTATCTGTCAATCAGTCTATCTACTATCTGCCTTTCTGCTTATATATCTGTCTGTCTATCAGTTTATCTATCTATTTGTCTATCATTATATTTTTATTTCTATCTATATGTATATCTGGCTATCTATATATCTATCTATTTGTCTTTTTTGTCTATTTGTATTTTGGTCTATTTGTATTTCAGTCTATTTGTCTATCTATCTATCTATCTACCTGTCTGTCTCTCTATCTATCTATCTATTTATCTGTCTATCTATGTATTTGTCTAACTGCCTATTTGTCTATCTGTCTATCTGTCTATCTGTCTATCTATCTATCTGACTATTTGTATATATATATATATAATCTATATGTCTATCTTTATATCTTCATATGTGCCTATCTATCTATCTATATATTTATCTATTTATTTATCTAACTATTTATCTGCCAATATATCTATCTGTCTCTTTATCTATCTATCTATCTATTTATCTGTATATCAATCTTTCTGTCTATTTGTTTATATGTCTATTTGTGTGTCTTTCTATCCATCTATCTATTTGTCTCACTATCTATATATTTATCTATCTATCTATCTAACTATCTATCTACCTATTTACATATCTATCTGTCAATCTATCTATCTATAAATCTATCTATATGTCTATGTTCAATCTATATATATATATATATATATATATATATATATATATATATATATATATAATATATATATATATATATATATATATATATGTATGTATATGTATGTATGTATATGTATGTATAAATGGTCTATCTGTCTAGGTTTATCTATTATATATATATATATATTATATATCCATTTATCTATCTATCTTTTTTTCTGTCTTTTGTCTATATATATATATATTATCTCTATCTATATATATATATATTTTGCTATCTAACTATCTGGCTATTTGTGTATCTATAAATCCGTCCATCTATCTATTTGTAATCTATCAATCTTTTTATCTCTCAATTTTTCAATCTAACTATCTGTACATCTTCTATCTGTGTATCTATATATCTGAGTGTCTTTCTATTTGTCTAGTAGTCTATCTATCTATATATTTATCTTTCTATCTATTTGTCTCAATTTATCTATCTATCTATGTGTCTAAATATCTATTTGTATATATGTCAATCTATCTATCTTATATCTTTCTATCTTCTATCTATCTATAGGTCTAATTTTAAATCTGTATATCTATTTATATGTCTTCTAACTATCTATCAATCTTTCTTTCAAAATATCTAACTATCTGACTATCCTTATATCTGTCTATGTGTCTATCTATCTATAAATTTATATATATATATATATATATATATATATGTCTATCTGTCTAGCTTTCATATAATTCTATCTGTCTATTTATCTATATGTATATCTGTCTATCTTTCTATCTATCTGTCTGTCTATCTATCTGTCTGTCTATCTATCTATTTGTATATTTGATGATCGATCTAACTATATATATATATATATATATATATATATATATATTATCTATTTATCTATCTATCTTCTATCTTTCTATCTTTCTGTCTATTTGTTTATTTGTCTACTTATTTATTTATCTAACTAATTATCTATCTATTTGTCTATCTGACTAGCTATATATATGACTATCTGAATATCTTTCTATCTTTGTATCTATTTATCTATTTATCTATCTTACTTTATGCCTATCTGTTGATCTATCTATCTATCTATTTGTCTAACTATCTATCTGACCATCTGACTAACTGTCTATTTCTCTATCTGTATATCTGTCTATCTGTCTATTTGTCTATATATCTATCTTTCTATCTTTTTATATTTTTATATATCTATCTGTCTATCTATCTATCTGTCTATATGTCTAAATTTCTTCTTGTCTATCTGTCTATATATCTAGCTATCTATATGTATATCTAACAATTTTTTTATCTATCTATCTATCTAAAAGTCTATCTTTCTATTTATCTATCTTCCTATTTATCTATCTATTTATATGAATATATATCTATCTGTCAATCTCTCTATCTGTCTGTCTGTGTATTTATCTATCTATGTGTTTATGTGTCTATCTGTTTATCTATCTATCTGTCTAGATGTCTATCTATCTATCTGTATAGCCATCTATCACTCTATCTATCTATCTATTTTTCTAACTATATTATCTATCTATCTATTTGTCTATCTTTTATCTATCTGTCTATCTCTCTATCTCTCTATCTATTTATCTATCTATCTGTTTATCAGTCTACCGACCTACCTATCTTCTTTCTTTCTATTTGTCTATCTGACTATTTGTCTATCTTACTATTTAACTATCTATCTATCAATCTATCAATCAATCATCTGTCTGTCTATCTCTTTCTCTATCTCTTCTTTATGTCTATCTGTTGATCTATCTATCTATTTGTCTATCTGTCTATCTGACATTCTGACTATCTATCAAATCTGTCTATATGTCGATCTATCTATCTATATATCTATCTGTCTATCTATCTGTCTATATATATTTTTGTTGTCTTTTTATCTGTCTAACTATCTATCTTTATATCTATCTATTTGTCTAATCTATCTATATGTCTATCTATTTATTTATATATCTGTCTATATATCTAACTTTTTATGTTTTTGTCTCTATATCTATCTATCTGACTAAACTCGATATGTTTATTATCTATCTATCAATCTATCTATCTGTCAATCTATCTATCTTTATCAATCTATCTTTTAATCTTTTATCTGTCTATCTATCTGCCTATCTATCTATTTATCTATTATCAGTATGTCTGTCTATCTCTTTATTTCTCTATATGTCTATCTATCTTACTATCTATCTAACTATATCTTTCTATCTTGCTATCTGTCTATTAGTCTATTTATCTATATGTATACATATTTATTGTCTATCTATCTATATATATATATATATATATCTATCTATATGTCTATCTATCTAATAATAAATCTATCTATATGTGTATATGTTTATATATCTATCTATGTGTGTATATATATCTCTCTATCTTTCTGTCTATCTTTCTATTTGTCTATCTATCTATCTATCTATCTGACTATATATATATATATATATATATCTATCTATCTATCTGTATATCTATCTATTTATCTATCGGTCTATCCGTCTAATGATATATCTATCTATCTATCTTTCTTTCTATCTATATATTTGTCTATCTATGTATCTATCTATTTGTCTATATATCTATTTGTCAATCTGTCTATCTGCCTATTTATTTATAAGTCTATATGTCTATTTGTTTATCTATTTATATTACTATCTAGTTATTTGTCTATATATCTATCTGTCTGTCTTTATGTCAATCTATCTATCTGTCTATCTGTCTATATGTCTATCTTTCTATCTATCTATCTGTCTATCTATCTATCTTTTTATATTTCTATTTATCTTCTATCTATCTATATGTATATCTGTCTACCTGTCTAACTTTCTATCTATCTATCTGTCAATCAATCAATCTATCTGTCTATTTGTCAACCTATCTATATGTCTACCTATATATTTTTCTATCAGTCTATCTATTTATCTATATGTCTATATATCAATAAGTCTATCAGGTCTATTTGTATATTAAGTCTATCTATTTATCAGTCTCTATATCTATCCATCTATCTATTTGTCTATATGTCTATCAGTCTATCTAATTATCTGTCTATCTTCTTATCTTCCTATCTACATATATGCCTATCTATCTATCTTTCTATCTTTCTGTCTATCTTTCTATCTTTCTATATGTCTATCTTTCTATATATCTATCAGTCTATTTGTCTATCTCTCGATATATTTTCATTCTTCCTATCAATCTATCAATCTATCTATTTGGCTATCTATATATCAATCTGTCTGTCTGTCTATTTGTATTACTATCAATCAGCCTATCTATATATCTGTCAATCTACCAATCTGCCTAAATGTAGACTAGCCTTTCTGTCTATCTGTCTATTTATCTGTCTACTATCTATATGCCTATTATTCTATCTGTCTATCTATCTATCTATCTATCTGTCTATCTGTCACTATATATATATGTATTACTATCTATATATCTATCTGTCTATCTGTCACTATATATATGTATTACTATCTATATATCTATCTGTCTATTTGTCTATCTATCTATTTATTAATATGTATATCTTCTATCTATCTATCTGTATGTCTGTCTATCTTCTATCTATCTATTGTATGTCTATCTGTTTATCAGCCTATCTATCGATCGATCTGTCTATCTACCTATCTACCTATATTCCTATTTATCTATCTATATAACTATCTGTCTGTCTATCCGTCGATCTATAAATCTATCTATATGTCTATCTATCTATTTATGTATATGTCTATATATCTATCTTTATAACTATTTATATATCTATCTATATATCTATATATCTATATATATGTTTTTCTATCTATCTTTCTGTCTAACTATCAATATATATATATATATATATCTATCTATCTATCTAACCATATATGTATTTATCAATCAATCATTCAATAAATAAATAAATAAATCAATCTATCTATTTATTTATATATTTATCTACTCTTTAATGATACACACACACACACACACGATATATATATATATATATATTTCACTATTTGGCTATCTATCTATGTATATATCAATAAATCAATATATCTGTCCATCTGTCAAATTTCTATATGTTTGTCTATTTATCAATCAATCAATCTATCTATCTCTCTATTATTCAATCTCTCTATCTATCTGTATGACTTTCTATTTATCTATCCATCTATCTACATGTCTATCTGCCTATCCATCTAATCTTTCTATCTATCAATCTATTTGTCTATCTATCTGTTCATCTAGCTATTGGTTAACTGTCGATCTATCTATTTGTTTATCCTTCAATCTATCTATTTGTCTATCTATCTATCTACCTGACTATTTAACTATCTGTCTATTTATCTATTTATCTATCTTGCTATCTATCTATTTGTCTATCTATATATCTATCTTTTTGACTATCTATCTATCTATTAATCAGTCTATCTATATATCTATCTATCTATTTGTCAATCTGTCTATCTGTCTATTTGTCAATCTATCTATTTATCTGTCTATCTATCTATATGTTAATCTGTATATCTATCTATTGGCTTTTTGTCTATCTGTCAATTTGTCTTTTGTCTATATGTCAATCAATGTGTCTGTCTATTTGTTTATCTATCTATCAGTATATCTATCTATTTGTCTATCTGTATATATGTTTATCTATCTATCTTTTTATCTGTCTGTATGTCTATCTATTTATTTATCTATCTATATATCTATCTATTTTTCTATCTATCTATCTATATATCTAGTTATCTATCTGTCTATTTATTTATCTATCTGGCTATCTATCTATCAAATAAAATGTATATCTATCTATCTATATGTCTATCTATCTATCTATCTGTCTATCTATCTATCTTACTATCTGATTGTCTATCTATTTATTGTATTCCTATATACTTATTTATCTATCTATCTGTCTATTAGTATATCTATCAATATGTATATCTTTCTATATATCTATATATCTATCTATCTATTTGTCTATCTACATATCTATCTATTTGTCTATTTGTCTATCTATCTACATATCTATCTATCTTCTTCTTTCTTTCTTTCTGTCTATCTATCTATTTGTCTATCTGTCTATCTATCTATTTATCTATTTGTTTATTTATCTATCTGACTATTTTTCTTTCTTTTTATTTATCTGTCTATATCTATTTTCCTATCTATCAATCTATTTATATATCTATCTATTTATCTATCTATCTATCTATCTATTTTTCTATCTATCTGTCTATCTGACTATATAACTATTTGTCTATCTATCTATCCATCTATTTATCTATTATCTATCTTTTGTTGATCTATATATTTGTCTATATGTTTATCTATATCTATGTCTTTTTGTTTATCTGTCTATCTATTCATCTGTGTATATGTCTATCTATCTATATGTCTATCTATCTGTCTATCTATGAATCTATCTATCATATATATCTATATGTTTATTTGTCTGTCTATCTATATATCTTTTATCTTCGTATCTGCTTATCTATCTAGCTATCTATTTGTCTCTCTGTCTATCTATCTATCTGTCTATATAACTATCTGTATATCTTTATATCCGTAGACTTGTCTATCTGTCTATCTATCTATTTATTTATCTATCCATCTATTAATCTATCTATCCACATTTCTATCTGTCTCTCCATAAATTAGTTTATATATCTATCTATCTATGTATATGTCTATATATCTATCTGTATAACTATATATTTATCATCTATGTGTGTATCTATCTATCTTTCTTTCTTTTATTTGTCTATTTTTCAAACTATCTATCTATATATTCATTCTATATATAGATTTATCTTTATGTCTATCCATCTATTAGTCTATTGTCTATCAGTCTATCAATTTATACTTCTATATATATATCTGTCTATCTATTTATATGGCTATATATCTATCAATCTATAAGTCTATCTGTCTATCTATCTATCTGTCTATCTATCTATCTATTTGTCTGTCTATCAGTTCACTGTATCTCTATAAATGTGTCTATATGTCTATCTATCTATCTATCTATATAATAGTTTATATATATATATATATATATATATATGCATAAATTTTGATCAATCTATCTACCTATCTATCTGTGTAACTATCTATATATCTTTCTATCAATCAATCATTCTATCTATATATTTATCTAGTTATCTATTTATCTATATGTCTATCTATCTATTTGTCTATCTATCTATCTGTCTATCTGTCTATTTGTCTATCTGTTTATTTGTCTATCTATCTATCTGTCTATCTATCTATCTTTCTATCTTTATATTTTTTATATGACTATCTATCTATCAATTTATTTGTCATTCTATCTATCTATTTATCTCTTTATCTGTCTATCTATCAAACTATTTATCTGTCTATCTATCTATATGTCTATATGTCTATTTGTCTATCTATTAGCATTTTTGCCTATATGTATATCTGTCTATCTACCTATCTATCTGTCTATCTATTTATCTCTTTATTTGTATATCTATCTATTTGTCTATCTATCTATCTGTCTGTATGTCTATTAGTCTGTCTATCTGTCTATCTATCTATCTATCTTTTTGTCTAGTTGTCTATCTATATATCTATCTCTCTATCTATATATCTATCTTTCTATCTTTTTATCTATCTACTTGTCTATCTGTCTATTTATCTATCTGCTTATCTGCCTATCTATTTATAATTCTTTATGTCTATCTATCTTTCTATATATCTATATGGCTCTCTGACTATTAGTTATCTGCTATCTGCCTATCTATATATCTATCTTTCTATCAATCAATCTTTTTGTCTATCTATCTAACTGTTTATCTATCTACCTGTCTACTTGTCTATCTGTCTACCTATATATCAATCTGTCTATATATCTATCTATCTATATATATATGTCTATATGTCTATCTATATATCTATATATTTATATATATCTCTTTATCTATCTATCTATTTGTCTATCGATTTTCTATCTATATGTCTATTGGACTATCTGTCTACCTATCTATCTATCTATTTATCTATCAATCAATCTATCTGTCTATCTATCTTTCTATCTATTTATCTATCTATATATCTATTAGTAGATCTATCTATCTGTCTATCTCTTTATCTGTCTATCTATCTATCTATTGTATATCTATCTATCTATATGTCTGTCTATCTTATGTTTATCTGTCTTTATCTTTCTATCTGTCTATTTGTAAATCTATCTATCTCCCTATCTCTATATTTGCCTATCTACCTATCTTTCTATCTATCTATTTTTCTTTCTATTTTCTATCTATCTATCTATTTTTCTATCTGTCTGTCTCCCTCTCTCTTGATCTAACTATTGGTCTTCTTATAAATCTATCAATTTATCTATTTGTCTAGCTATCTATTTGTCTATCTGTCCATCTGTCTATATGTTTATCCATCTATTTATCTATTTAACTATCTATTTGTTGATTTGTCTATTTGCCTATTTGTCTATCTGTCTATCTGTCTATTGTCTATCTATCTATACTATATGTCTATCTGTATATCTATCTATTTATTTAACTGTCTTTCTATCTGTCTATCTATCTATCTATTTATCTATATATCTATCTATCTATTTATCTATCAATCTATCTTTTTGTCTATCTATCTATCTATTTGTCTATTTGTTTGTTTATCATATTTATTTATCTATATATCTATCTATTTGTCTATTTTTTTTGCTATCTGACTATGTATTGTTAGTAATAGTGCTTTAGGTCTATCATATGAATATAGTAATTTGATTATTTGTGAGAATTAATTATTATGATGATTTGCAAGTTTATTATATATAATATCCTTGAATAATTTTATTAATTTTTCTAAATGTATCTAATCGTTTATTTTTATGGGAAGAAAAATAAATTAAGATTAGTATAAAGTTTTATTTATATTCATGGTATGAATATGTGTATGAGATACAAAACAAATTTATCACTATTTGATGAGAATAAATATTGGATAGACCCATCTTGAGATTAAATCATGGATCAAAGTCTTAAGTTAATCTCTAATAGTTATATTTTTAAATCCTTTGACCTGTGATTACTATAATTCTAAACATATGGAATATTATGTTTTGATATAATCTAACATTGTCTTGAATCTTATGACTATAAATGTTATACTTGAATATAATAAGAATTATAAAGTGTGATAAGAGTGATATAGATGGAATTTATCCCTTTTATTAAAAGAGGGATATCTCTAGGTCCCTCCTTGATATTTGTGACTAAGAAATACATGGTCGTGCTCAAATGAATTGATGGTGATCAATATCATTTATTTAGTCAGTCAAATTAGGTTTCGAGTAATAAAAGATAGAATGATATAAGGGTGACATTTTCCAAGCCTTATATTCTAGCAAGATATCATCAGGAAAAAGATTATGTCATTAGCAATATTAAGGTTGTCTCAGATCATGACCTTTTCATTTAACTTCGGTTGTCGTAATGTCTTGCTCGAGGCCACTTATGACTTGTAGGATAAAAATGTTATTTGAGCCTACTACCAATGTTAATTGAACATATAGAGTCACACATTAAGAACAAATAATAATGGATGTGATTTTTCACTCTCTGTAGTAATTTAAAATGATGAGATTTTATTAAATTACAAATAACAATTAGTCATTATTTAAATTTGAAATTAATTTTAAGAAAGTTTAAATTCATGATTTAATTTAATAATTAATTTGTTACAATCAACTTGAGTTTTAATGAATAAATTCATTTAAAGGGGGCTTTTAAAAATTTGAATTTAAGTTTTTATTATTTAAAAGTGTTTTAAATATATAATAATATTAAATTTATTTATGACTAAAACCCTAGAAGACTTGTATATATATGTGTGAGACATATTTGATACAAGTAGTCATCTTTTATAAAACAGAAATAAACCCTTTCATTTTGAGAAGACGAATCTGAACTAGCATTCAACAAGATCATTCATTATTTGTTTGTGTGTGGATACTTGTAGAGGATGATTATTTTTCAGAAAGGCAGCACCTTTGAAGATCCGAATAAACTAGGGCGCACACTTTGAAGGCATGATGAATCGATCTACAAGAGGTAAGTTTCATTTACCCTTCCTTCATGTTTTTATGAAACGCATGTGATCCTTGGTGGGTTAAGGGATAAAAAAATTATAAATTCTACTGTATTTATGTTCAAATTAGAGAGGATATCCTGCCCGATAAACCCTAACAGTGGTATTATAGGAACTTGTGTTTTCATAAAAAGTGATAATGCCATATTTAATCATATGTATGTTATGCTTATGATTTTGGCATGATTTGTATTTTTGAATATATGTGATATTATGGTTTTTGTTAAATGACGTAGTTAATAGGTTTTGTTAAGGTATTAATTGTTTGAATCCGAAACCTAATAGAATTTGTATGATTGAGAATCTGAATGGGACATTGCCATTAAAGTGTTTAATAGTATGATATATGATTCTAGCTTTGTCTTGATCAGATTAATACATGGACTAAATTCATATATCAATTTTGATATATCAGTGATTGTTAATGGTGTTGCCAAAATAAGCCCTATGTGTAATGAGATTACATAATATGTTGTTTTAATGTGATTTTGATTGTTTTTGGCTTATTCAAAATTTATTAATAAGATCAAAAAAATTTTATTGATAATATAAATAAAAATTTATTGATAAGATCAATGAAAATTTATTAATAAGATCAATGAAATTTTTTTGATGAGATCAATATAAATTTATTGATGAGATCAATGAAAAATTATTGATGAGATCAATGAAAATTTATCGATGAGGTCAATGGAAATTTAATTTTTTTTCCTGGGTTGCTGCCCCTGATCCCGTGAGGGCGGCCCCCTTGATCATATTCACTAACTAGCTAGTAGAACCACCATAATAGCTCGGCATAACACCTTATAAATTTAATTGTTTTTAAATACACGGCTATTATAATTTATTTCTTTTAATACAAATTATTCTTCTAAATGATAACATTATATATTTTGCATGTTATGTTGCTTCACAGTGTGCATAGTATGGCCTTTTTAACCAATGTGTTTGGTAGATTATTATTATTTTTTAAGGGTTATAATTATTAAATATGGCTTGCATGTCATTTTTATTTTATTGAATTTTTTAATTATTGTAATAAAATAAGAGAGACAATGTAAGCCATTAGAAGTCCTACAATCCAACATGATGATGGAGGAGCTAGGTGTCTATTCGCAAGTTGGTGGTCAAATCAACTTCATGGAGCTGCTTATTACTACATAGGAATGACTATTGATCTTCATATTGGCTTATGGTGATCAATCTAGATTAAGGCCATACTGTGACTTGTTTATTATATGCATGTATGAGATATTATGTATGATAATATATGATTAGGTGATACTAGATATATGATGAGATCTATTAATTGAAAATTAAAATCAATCAAGATCCCTCACATAAAATTTAAAGTTAACATGTCATCCATATTTAAACACTTGTCAAACTTTTTATCACCTTATTGGGTGTTCTACCAAAGTAGAAGTACATTAGGTGACATTATTAAGATAATATGATTAATGGTGCTACCCTTATGCTTAAAAATGGTGTAATTTTATTAGGTTATCAAAATGGTTTTGGTACTAATGGCATTAGATCAGATTCAAGCATGCCGGGACATATGATGTCAAAATCCCATTAATATCTAAGAATTGCATGAGATGTAACTGGTAAGAGTTGCCTACCTAAATAACTTAATTTTTAGTATCATGACAAAGTTGATTTAAAGTTGAGTAAAATATGGACCTTAGCACACTATATTGATATGATTATTCTTGAGTGTTATTAATTTAGTGAGAATTTTTTATAATCAAAATACTTATCGAACTTTGAATTCATTGTAGATGGCCAACAACAACAACAATTTTACTATGTCACTATAATCAATCTTTGAGAAGGATAAACTTACTGGGACTAACTTTCTTGACTGGTTTCGAAATTTCAGAATTTTTCTAAAACAAAAAAGGAAGCTTTATGTCTTAAATGAAGCTCTACATGAAGAACCATGTGATAATGCAACTAGAGATTATAAGAATGCTTATAAGAAGCATAATAATGACTCTATTGATGTTACATGCTTGATGCTAGTGACCATGAGTTCTGAACTCCAAAAAAATATGGAAAATATAGAAGTTTATAATATGAACTTCAATCTTATAAAAAATATTCCAGCAACAAGCAAGGTAAGAAAGGTAAGAGAGTACCAAGGCAATGCCATCTTGCAAGATGGCTGAGGGTGCTTCAGTTAGTGCTCATGTTCTAAAAATAAAAGACTATATTGAGCACCTTGTAGGCTTGAATGTTGAGAGATAGAAATATAGACATGTATGTCTATATGTCTATCTGTCGAACTATATATACATCTAACTATATGCTTATGTGTCTATATTTCTATCTATTTATCTGTCTAACTATATATATATATCTATCTATCTTTCTTTCTTTCTTTATTTCTATCTTTCTAATTATCTAATTATCTATCTATCTATCTAAATTTCTGGCATTTCGTCTATCTATCTATAAGTCTATCAATCTATGTGTCTATATGTCTATTTATATATCTGTCTATCTGTATATCAGTCAATCTGTCTATGTGCCTATTAGTCTATCAGTATATTTGTATATCTATCTATCTGTATATCTTTCTATCTTTCATTATACCTATTTGTCTATCTATCTATCTATAAATATATCCATCTGCCTATCTGTCTCTCTTTTATCTATCTATTAATAGATCTATCTATCTGTATATCTTTCGATCTCTATATTTGTCAATATGTATATTTGTTTATCTGTCTATCTGTATATCTTTCTATCTGTCTATATCTAATGGTCTATCTATATATCTATCTATTTTTCTATTTTATGTCAATCTGTCTAGTTGTCAATCTATCTATTTGTTTTTCTATCTATCTATCTATCTATTTGTCTATCTGTATGTCTATCAGTCTATCTTCTATGTGTCTATCAATCTATCAGTCTATCTTTCTATGTGTCTATCAATCTATCAGTCTATAAGTCTATCTATCTATCTGTCTATTTGTCTAGCTCTCTATTTGTCTATCTATATGTCTGTCTATTTGTCTATCAATCTATCTTTCTATATATCTATCTTTATATCTATCTATCTGTATATCTTTATATCTATCTATCTGTCTATCTATCTATATATCTTTCTACCTATCTATCAATCTATCTATTTATCTATCTATCTATATGTGTATATGTCTATATGTCTATCTATATATGTGTCAATCAATCAATATATCTATGTATCTATATATGTATCTATCTATCAATGTATATCTTTCTATTTGTATATTTGTCTAACTATCTATCTATATATTTATCAATCTATATGTCTATCTATCTATTTGTCTATATGTCTAACTATCTAACTATCTATATGTTTTTTTATCTATCTGTCTATTTGTTTATCTATTGATCTGTCTATCTATCTATCACTCTATCTATCTTTCTATATGTCAATCAATCAATCTATGTATCTGTGTGTCTGTCAATTTGTCTATCAGTCTATTTGTCTATCTATCTATCTATATGTCAATCTGTCTAATTATAGCCTATGTATCTATCTGTCTATCTATTTATCTATCTATCTGTCTATCTGTTTATTTATCTATCTGTCTATGTATAAATCTATTTATAAATCTATCTATATGTATATCTATCTATCTATGTAAATGTCTATATGTCTATCTGTCTAATTGTCTATCCATCTATTTATTTATCTCTCTATCTATCGATATAACTATCTATCTATATATCTATCTATATATCAATTTATCCATCTACTAATATATAATTCAATCATTCAATCAATAAATAAATAAATCTATCTATATCTATCTATCTATCGTTCTATCTATCTGTCTATTTATTTGTCTATCTTTCTATTTGACTATTTGTCTATCTATCTTTCTTTCTTTGTCTATCTGTATATCTCTTGAACTATGTATCAGTCATCCTATCAATTTGTCAATCTATTAATTTAACTATTTCTCTATCTATCTAACTATCTATCTGACTATTTGTCTATCTATTTGTCTATCTTTCATTCAACCTATCTGCATATCTGCCTATATGTCTATATTCCTATATTCTTATATGTATATCTGTATATCTATTTATCTATCTATCTATTATTTGTCTATCTATCTATATGTCTATCTATATAAATGATTATCTGTATCTATCTATCTATCTATTTGTCTTTCCATCTATTTATCTCTCTTTTTATATATGTGTCTATCTGTCTATCAATATTTTTGTTTTTATATCTATCTATCTATTTGTCTATTTTTCTATCTATCTATATGTCTATCTGTATATCTATCTATCAAACTATCAATTTGTCTATTTGTTTTTCTATATATCTACCTGTCTATGTATATATCTATCTATCTGCCTATCTTCCAATCTATCTATTTGTCGATCTATCAAACTATATATATATATATATATATCTTTCTATCCTTTTTTTCTATCTATCTATGTATCTTTCTACCTATTGGCTATCTGGCTATCTGTCTATATTTCTATGTAGCTATCAATCTATCTATCAGTCTATTTGTCTATTTGTATAACTGTCTATTTGTCAATCTTTCTGTTTGTCTATCTGTCTATTTATCTATCTATATATTTGTCTATCTATTTATTTGTATATCTTTCTATCTATCTGTCTGTCTTTATGTCTATATGTCTATTTGTCTATCTATCTATCTGTTTATCTATCTATTTGTCTAGATGCCTGTTAGCCTATATAAATGTCTGCCTATCTATTATTTATCTATTTATCTATTTATCTATCTTTCTCTCTTTCTATAAATCTATTTATAAATCTATCTATATGTATATCTATCTATTTAAATGCCTATATGTCTATCTATCTAACTATCTATATATCTATCTATCTATCTTTTTAGCTCGATATCTATATATCAATCTATCTATATATCTGTCTAACTATCTATGTATATATATATATATATATATATATATATATATATATATATATCTCTCTCTCTCTCTCTATTTATCTATCTATATATCTTTATATCTATCTATCCTTCTACATATCTATCATTCAATCATTCAAAAAATAAATAAATAAATAAATCTATCTATTTATATTTATTTCTATTGATCTATATGTCTATCTATCTATCTATCTTTCTATTTGTCTATATGTCTATATTTCTATCTCTCTATCTAAATACCAGTCTTCTTATCATTCAGTCAATCTATCAATCTATTAATCTATCTAATTGTCTATCTCTCTATTTGTCGAACTACCTATGTACCTATCTACCTAACTACCTATCTGCCTATCTATCTATATGCATATCTACATATATGTCTATATGTCTATCAGTCTATCTATCTATCTATCTATAATATGACTATATGTCTATTTATCTATCGATCTATCTATATTTCTATATGTCTATCTGTCTAACAGTCTATCTTTTATCTATATGTTTATTTGTCTATATTTCTATCTATTAATTTGTCTAACTATATATATATATATATATCTATATATCTATCTTTCTTTTTTCTTTTTATATTTCTATCTTTTTATCAATCTATTTATTTATCTAACTGTCTAGCTATGTGACTATCTATCTATCTGTCTATCAGTCTCTCCATCTATGTGCCTTTTTGTCTATCTGTCTATCTATCTATGTATCTACCTATCTATTTGAATATTTTCCTATCTGTCTATATATTTATCTATTTATCTATCTATCTATCTATTATTTATGTCTATCTATCAAGTTGTCTATCTTCTATCCTCTATCTACTATCTTCTATCTATCCATTTGACTATCTATCTATCAGTCTATCTTTCTATATATTTATCTGTCAATCAAGATATTTGTCTATGTGACGATTTATCTATATGTATAAATTTCTATCTATCTATTTGTCTCTCTTTCTACCTCTTTATCTATTTATTTGTCTATCGATCTATCGAGCTATCTCTATACCTATCTATATCTTTATATGTCTATCTATAAATCTTTCTATATGTCGATCTATCTATAAGTATACATGTGTATATATATTATATAGATCTATCTATCTAACTATATGTCTCTATATATATGTTATCTATCTATGTATCTAACTATATATTTATATATTAATATATATCTATCTATCTATATATCTATCTTTCACTCAATCTTTCTAGATGTTTATCTGTCAATCTATCTATCTGTATATTTTCATATTTATCTTTCTATCTATATATCTATCTTATATATATAACCCTTCTTCTTTCTATCTATCTATCTATCTATATATTGACTATCTGCCTATTTATCTACATGTCTATATATATATATATATCTGGCTATCTATCTATTTATCTATCGGTCTGTCTATCTATTGTCTATTAATTTATCTATCTATATATCTATCTATCTACAATCTAACTGTAAATCTGTCTACCAGTCTATTTGTTATCATTATAGTCTATTTATGTATCTATCAATCTATATATATGTCTATCTATCTATCTGTCTATCTATCTATCTGTATTTCTGTTTAACAATCTATCTGTCTATCTGTCTATATGTCTATCTATCTATTTATCTGTCTATTTGTTTATATGTCTATCTTTATATCTATCTATATATTAAATAATATGTCTGTCTATCTATCTATCTATCTATTTGTTTATCTATCTATAAATCTATCTATCTATTTGTATAACTATCTATCTATCAACATGTCTATTGGTCTATCTATCAGCTTACCATCTATCAATCTATTAATCTATAAATCTATCTACCTATCTATCGATATGCCTATCTTCTTATATGTCTATATATATATATATATATATATTTATCTATCTATTTATTTGTCTATCTGTCTATATGTCTATCTATATATATATATATATGTCTATCTGTATATCTATCTATATATTTGTCTTTCCATCTTTTTATCTATCTGTCTATCTGCCTATCTATCTTTTTGTCCATATATATATATATCTATGTATTTGTCTATTTGTCTATCTATCTATCTATCTGTATATCTATCTATCTGTCTAACTATCAATTTTGTCTATTTGTTTTTCTATCTATCTGTCTATGTATATATCTATCTATCTGCCTATCATCCTATCTATCTATTTTTCGATCTATCAAATAATATATATATATATATATATATTAATCTTTTTATCTTTCTTTCTATTTATCTATGTATCATTGTGCCTATTAAATATCTGGCTATCTGTCTATCTTTCTATGTATCTATCTTCTATCAGTCTATCAGTCTATTTGTATATCAATCTATTTGTCTATCTACCTATCTATCTGTATATTTGTATATCTATTTATTTGTATATCTTTCTTTCTATCTATCTATCTGTCTGTCTAATCTGTTTATATGTCTATTTATTTATCTATCTACCTATTTATATACTTATCTATCTGTCTGTCTGTCTAGATGCCTATTAGCCTATCTATCTATCTGTCTATCTATTAATTATCTATCTTTCTTTCTCTCTTTCTATAAATCTATTTATAAATCTATCTAAATATATATATCTATCTATCTATTTAAATATCTATATGTATATCTGTCTAACTATCTATCTATATATCTATCTATCTATCTTTTATCTTGCTAACTATATATCTATCTAACTATCTATGTATTTGTGTGTGTGTGTGTGTTGTGTGTGTAAATATATCTATTTATCTATATATCTATCTATTTATCTATCTATCCTTCCACATATCTATCATTCAATCATTCATAAAATAAATAATCAATCTATCTATCTATTTATCTTTATTTCTATTGATCTATATGTCTATCTATCTATCTATTTATCTTTATTTCTATTGATCTATATGTCTATCTATCTATCTTCTATTTGTCTATATATCTATCTTTCTATCTTTATATCTCTCATCTGACTACCATCTTCCTATCATTCAGTTAATCTTAATCTATTCTATCTAATTTTATTGTCTAGTGTCTAAACTGCCTATGTACAATCTGTCTAATTGCCTATCTTCCAATCTACCTATCTACATATCTACCTCTATCTATATGTCTATCATTCTATCTATCTATCTATAAATATGTCTATATGTCTATCTATCTATCTATCTATATTTCTATATGTCTATCTGTCTAA
>JAREIK010006513.1:0-5000 GCA_029783825.1 Sapria himalayana
TAGATAGGTAAACAAATAAATAGATAGATAGATTAATAGATAGGTAAATAAAAGAAAGAATGATTGATATATAGATACAAAGACAATTATATATTTAGATAGATAGATAGATAGACAAATAGAAATATATACAGATAGATAGATTTAGAAAAATGCATATCGATAGATAGACAAATTGATAGATTGATAGAGAGATAGATAGATAGATGGGCAAAGAGATAGATAGATATATAGATAAATATATATAATATATGCATATAAATAGATATACAAATAGATAGATAGGTAGATAGATAGATAGACACATATAATGATTGACAAATAGATAAATAGATAGATAGACAAAAAATATATATATAAAATAGACAAATATAAAAATAGATAGATATATAGACACATAAATAGAATGATACAAAAATAGACATATAGATAAATAGATAGATAGATAGATTGTTAGATAGTTATATGATTCTACAGATATAAATATAGATAGAAAAATATATAGATGGACAGATAGATAGATAAATAGATTTTTAGATTAATACAGAGAGAGATAGATATATAGATAGAATGAATGATAGATAAATAATAGATAAATATATAGATAGATAGATAAACAGATAGAAAGGTAGAAAGAAAGAATGATAGGTAGATATATAGATAGATAGATAGGTAAACATATTCAAAGATAGATAAGAAGATGGATAGATATATTGATAGATAGAAAGAAATTCACATAGATAGATAGACAGCATCGACACATAGAAAGAAAGATTAATAGATAGATAGACATATAGATAGACATAGATAGATAGATAGACATATAGATAGATAAATAGATAGATATAGATAGATTAATAGATAGATAGATAGATTGATTGATTGAGAGATATAAAGATAGGTAGATAGATAGAAATATATATAGATAAATAGATAGAGAGAGATATATATATATATAGATAGGTAAATAGACAAATTGATATACATATAAATAGATAGACAGACATACATACATAAAGATAGATAGATACATAGAGAGGTCAATAGAAAGAAAGATAGATATATACATAGAGACATATAAAGATAGATTGATAGACATATATACAAATATACATATAACAAGATACATAAATAGATAGACAGATAGATAAATATATAGATATATTGATATACAAATATATAGATAGATATAAAGATATATAGATAAACTTATAGATAGGTAGTCAGAAAGAAAGATAGACAAATAGTAAGATAGATATATAGACATATAAATAATTAGACAGATAGAGAGATAGAGAAATAGATAGATAGATAGCTAAATAGATAGATAAAGATAGATAAAAGTTATATAGACTTATAGATAGATAGATAGATAGATATATATATATATAGATTCCTAGATAGATAAATAGACAAATAAATTTATTTAAAGATACAAAGATAGACTGATAAACAATTAAACAAATTGAAAGATAGAAAGATAGATTCAAAATAGATAGATATAAAAATACAAATCCGGATAGATAGAAATATAGATAGATAGATAGATAAACAGACATATATATATTTATATGTATGTATGTATGTATATTGATAGATATAAAAATCGATAGATAGATATATAGATAGATAGATAGACATATAGATAGATAAAATATATAGACAGATAGGTAGATAAATAGATTGAAAAATAGATAGACAATTAGATAGGCAGATAGATAGATTGTTAGATTGATTGATTGATTGACATATAGATAAATAGATAGATAGATAGATAGAGATAGATAGATATAGAGATAGATAGATAGCTATAGAAATAAATAGATAGGCCAATATATAGACAGATATATAGACATATAGATATACAAAGAGAGACAAATAGACAAATAGATAGATTGACATATAGACAGATAGATAGATAAATAGATAAATAGCTATATAGATAGATAGATAGGGCAATATATAGATAGAAATATATACATATAGATATACAGAGAAAGACAAATAGACAAATAGATAGATAGACATATAGATAGATAGATTGATTGATAGTTTGATAGATAGCCAAATTGATAGATAAATAATTAGAATTATAGACTAATTGACAACTAGAAATATATATATATATATATATATATATATATATATATATATATATATTGAAAGATAGAGAGAGATAAAAATATAGACAAATAGGCAAATATATAAATTAATAGATTGACACATAGATATATTAATTAATTGATAGACAGAAAGATAGATAAACAGATAGAAAGATAGAAAAATATACAAAAAGATAGATAGAGAGAGTGAGAGAGATTGATAATAGTCAAAAAGGTATATAACTAGACATTTAAACAGACAGATAGATAGATAAAATGATAGATAGCTAGATAGATTGACATATAGATAGATATAAAGATATATAGATAGATAGATAAATATATAGACACATAGAAAGATAGATATAAATATAGTTAGATACCTAAAAAGATAGATAGATAGATAGACTAATATACATAAATACATATAGATTGATATATAGATAGAGAGATATATATAAAGATAGATAGAAAGATAGATATATAAATAGATAGATAGACTAATATATATATATATATATATTCAAAGTTAAACAGATAGATAGATCTACATATAGAAAAATAAAATGATAGATAGATAAACCAATAGATAGATAGATATATACATAGATAGACATATAGATACATAGATAAATAGATATATAGATTGACTAATATAGACTAATATATATATAAAATGTTAAATAGTTATACAGATAGATAAATAGATAGATACACATTTATACTGATAGAGAAAGATAGAGATAGATAGATAGATAGACAAACAGATAGATATGTAGACATATGGACTAATACACGGATAGACTATTTGATATATAGATAGAAATATAGATAGATACATAGATTGATTGATTGACATATAGACACATAGACAGATATAAATATATATAGACAGATAGAATGATAGATAAATAGAATGATAGACAAATATACAAATTGATAAATGTCCAAATAGAAAGATAGCTTGAAAGATTAATAGATATATAGATCGATAAACATATAAATAGATAGACATATAAATAGATAGACAAATAGATACATATATATAGATATAGGCAGATGGATATATAGAAAGATAGATAAATAAATAAATAGACAAACAAACTGATAGATTGATAGATATTTAGATAGAGGGAACTACACATTGATTGATATACTAATATACATGAAGATGATTTGATAGTTACATAGATGGATAGATTGAATGATAAATAGTTCGACAGTTACACATATAGATTGATTGATAGATACATATTTAGACAAATAGATAGATAGAAATATTGATAGATAGAAAAATATACAGATGTACATATAGACATATAGATAGATAGATACATAAAGAGATAGATAGTTAGATAAACTGATAGATAGATAGACTAATAGAGAACTAGACAAATAGACTAATAGATAGAAAGACATATTGATACATAGATAGATAGATAGATAAATATATATATACTTAGATAGATAGATATATAGATAAACAAATAGACACTTAGACTAATAGAATAATAGACAAATAGATAGATAAAGTGATAAATAGACACTTAGGCAAATAGATAGATAGACAGAAAGATAGTCTGACGAATAGCCAGATTCAAAAATAGACTAATAGACAAATAGATAGGTAGATAGATAGATAGATAACTATATATATATATAGATTAATAGATAGATAGAAAATAGACACATAAATAGATAGACAGATAGACAAATAGACAAATAGACAGATAGACTAATAGACAATTAGATAGTTTGAAAGATATAAAGATAGATAGATAGATAGATAGATATTAGACAGTTAGATATTTAGACAAATAGATATATAGATAGAAAGATAGACATTTAGATAGATTGACAGATAGACAAATATATAGATGGATATATAAAAAGAAAGAATGATAAATAGATAGAAAGATAGACAGATAAACATTTAGATAGATATATAGATAGATTGAAATAAAATAGATAGATAGATAAATAGATATAAAGATATATAGAAAGATTGAAAGATAGAAAAAAAATAGATAGATAGATACTTAAAATAATAGATAGATAGATAATAGATAGATAAATAGAAAGAATGATAGATAGATATATAGATAGATAGATAGACATATAGATATATAGATAGATAGACAGATAGAGAGATATATAGATAGATAGATAAATAGATAGACAGATAGAAAGATAAATAGATAGATAGAAAGGTAAATAGTTAGATAGATAAATAAATAAATAAATAGATAGATAGAGAGATAGATAGAATAATTAATAGGATAATTGACTAATAGTCAGAAACATAGAAATATAGTTAGATAGTTAGAAAAATAGAATGATTGATATACAGATATTAAGAAAGTTAGTTAATTAGATAGATAGATAAATAAATACATAAAAAAAGAATAACAGATTGATAGATTGATTCATAGATACATAAGCTGATAGACTGATTCATAGATACATAAGCTGATAGACAGACAGACAGATAGATAGATATTTGGACAGATTAACATTTAGATAGATAGATATTTAGATAGATAGGCAAATAATAAATTAGACAAATAGATAGATAAATATATATATAGGCATATAGACATATAAAGAAATAGACAAATAGATTGATAGACAATTTAATAGATAGATAGTTAGAAAGTTAGATAAATAGACATAGATTTATAAAAAAATAAAAAAAATAGATATCTAGATAGATAAACAGATTGACAAATAGATATTTAGACAAATAGATAGATAGATAGATAGATAAATAGAAATATATTGAGATAGATATATAGAAAGATTGAAGATTTAAAATAGAGAGAAAGGAAAATAAATAGATACAGAGAGAGAGAGAGAGAGAGATATATATATATATATATAGATAAATAGATAATTAGA